>JAOWBU010000100.1:0-51506 GCA_026212405.1 Petrea volubilis
CACGGATAAATCCGTGGCCCCACTCCTTTTTTTAAAAAAAATTTTTTTTATTTTTTGGCCACGGAAAAATCCGTGGCCACAATCCAAAAAAATTTTTTTTAATAAATTCATTTATTGGCCACGGATTTATCCGTGGCCAATTTGAATTTTCTTTTTTATAAAAATTTATTTTATTACTTGGGAAAAACATGTTGTTTTTTTTAAAAAAATTTATATGGCCACGGATAAATCCGTGGCCAATTCAAAAAATTTTAACAAAAAAAATTTATTTTATTATTCGAGAATAATATTTATATTTTTTTTAAAAGAAGACATATGGCCACGGATAATTCCGTGGCCAATTTCCATAAAAAAGAAAATTAATTTTATTTATTGGCCACGGATTTATCCGTTGCCAAGGCTAATTTTTTTTTAAAAAAAAAATTTATTTTATTACTGGGGAAAAATATTTATGTTTTTTTTTTTTAAAAATTATATGGCCACGGATTTATCCGTGGCCATTTTCCATAAAAAAAAGAAAAATAATTTTATTTTGTGGCCACGGATTTATCCGTGGCCAAGGCCAACCTTTTTTTTGAAAAAATTAATTTTATTACTGGAGAAAAATATTTACATTTTTTTTTTTAAAAAAATTATATGGCCACGGATAATTCCATGGCCAATTTGCGTAAAAAAAAAGAAAAATAATTTTATTTATTGGCCACGGATAAATCCGTGGCCATACCCAAATTTTTTTTAAAAAAAAATTTATTTTATTATTGGGGAAAAACATTTATGTTTTTTTTTTAAAAATTTATTTGGCCACGGATTTTTCGTCTGTTTAGCCACCGAAAAATCCGTGGCCATATGTCTTCGTTTTTTTTCTAAATCCGTGGCCTTTTCCGTAGCTAATGGCAACCGATTAAGTCCGTGGCTAATAATCCGTGGCTAAATCGCTGTTTTCTAGTAGTGCCTCTGGTGCCAAACAACCAACGGCTAAGACGCCATTGAGGATAGAGGTCTTATCGGGGGAAAATTCTTGCCCAGATCCGACTTGGCCACACCCAACCAATCATATAGCAAGTGTTAATACACTTGTCATGTGATTGGTCACTCTCCCTAAACTGTACACCAATCACATGGCAAGTGTAAAACACTAGCTACGTGATTAGTCTTGGTGTGGCCAAACCTGATGCGGGTAAAAATCTCCCCTTATCGGGAGAACATCCTCCTCGAAATCTCATTATTTATTGAAAAAATTCATTGTTCAATTTAATCTTGCATTATTAAGAGTTATTAGATTTTAAGATGATCTTTTTTCTAAGTTTTTTTTTTAAATATCCAATTATTTTATTATTTTTTTATAATTTTATAAAGGAACATGACAAATATTAAAGAACATTATGCAATAGAGGGTCCCACATATAGGGAAATTTTGTTATATACATTAATTATGCTAGTTATATTAGGAAGTAAATTTTAGTATGATTTCATTAATTGATCGTTGAGGGTAAAAAGGATATTTAAACAAAATTTGGTCTGACATTATAAATTTTGCTCTGAATTTATCACTGGCCTTCTTTTTATGTTTCTTTATTTTATAGAATTTTTCTGTACATACTACTTGGAGTACTAATAATAGTGTCCGAGGCAATGTTTTTAAAACTAGACCGGCCGACCGGTCTGACCTATTCAACCGGTGACCGGTGCCTGATTTGGTCCAAGCGATCCCTCAAAAACCACCTTTTAGTCAAACCGGTCAAAATCAAAAAAAATTGGCCAAAACCCCGAAAAATCGACACCAGTTTAGGAGCCCGCTTGCCAGTTCAATTAGTCCCCAAAATTAATTCTTTCTTCTTGTTTGAGGAAGGGATCTGAAAAACACAGCAAAAAGGAAAAAAAAAATTCAAAAGCAACATAAAATGAAGAAAATATTCTGATCCAGATCAGAAGAATATGGAAAAATGAGAATTTAGAGTCAATTCAAAGAGAAGATAAGAAACAAAATAGAAGAAGAAAGGTGTGTGTGTGTGTGTGTTTTTCCACCATGCGTCGTTGTTGGGGAGCTTGTACTCCCTCTGCCTCTTCACTTCCGATTTTTCTGCTATGTGGTGGGTTTGGTGAACCATAGTGGTTAAAGTATTTAATATTTATATAATATGTGTGTATGGTTGTGGCGCTCGTGCTTGTGTGTGTGTGGTTGTTGTACAAGTGTGTGTATTATTGTATATTAGATACATGTATATGTGTATAACATGGGTTTGTGTGTGTATATAAATATTCATATATATGAATGAGTGTGTGTTAGTTGCTGACTTCTATTAATTAATTTTTTTCATATATTTGTTAAATTTCTTTATTTTTTAATAATATTATATCAATTATATATATTTATTACGTATTATGATGTCACATCCGGTTGGATCGGTGGTCGAATCAATTGAACCAGTAACCAATAAGGCCATCGGTTCGTCTTTCAATTCGGTTTTCAAAACATTAGTCCAAGGGTTTAAGGCCTGTTAAAGCGTTTGGATTGCCCTAATATTTGTGATTCGGTCAAAAGTAGACTAGCAGATGAGACTATGTTTATCTAATCAATGAATGGTTAATTAAAGTGTTAATCTCAAATAAATGGATCAAAAATTTTGATATGTCACATGATATATTACTAACAAATAAATTTTAAAGTTAATGTCGCTAATGGTCCCTAAAGTTTAGAGTTAGAATCACTTTAGTATTCGAAGTTCAAATTAGACGTTTTGGACCTTTATATAATAAATAAATAATACTTTAGTCCTTATAATTAATTTTTCAGCCAAATTCCACGAAATACACTTATATGTTTTTCATCTATTTCATCAACTAACTTATTTTTTGAAATACTTTCAAACAAATATTGATTAAAAAAAACCTTTAAATAAGTATTTTCTTATGAAATTTGGCCCAAAAATTCATCAAAAGGATCAATATTACTATTTATGATATGAAGGACTAAAATTTAACAATTTAAATTTTAAGAACTAAAATGATTCTAACATTATACTTGAGGAACCGTTACTGACATTAGTCCTAATTTTTAATAGTAATATAAAAACACATAATACACTATTAACAAATACAATACTCTTAATAGATAAAGAATACACGATTTATTTGACAAAATCCTTCAATACGTGCAAGATTTAAATACTGGACATCTTTATCGAGTTGGGCTGATAGTTTTGCTTTCAAATGGACTCATTGATTTTGCTTAAAAAAACAAAAGAAGAAAAAACAAATCATGGGGCCCCTGAAATTTGGGGGCTTGAAATCCTTGCTTTATTTACCTTACCTTTGAGCCAGCCTTAATGATTCTCATCTGCTACCAGCACCACCACCACATCATTCTCGGTAGCCCTTTTTCTACACCATCCCCTACCATCTCTCTATTTCTCTGTGGACCATGCCCAATTTTATCCATCAACTACCAATTACATTAACCTCTAAGAATTTTCTACTTTAGAAGACTCAATTGTTTCCAATGCTAAAAGTATGTGGCGTGGCATATCATATTGATAATATTATTCCTCCACCATCGAAGTTTGAGTCCGCTAACTAACTTGATCCTTCTTAGGTTAAATAGGAATAATTGTTGGGAATTTTTAAATGTGCAAGTGTTTTGGAAAGAACAAGGATAACAAAAAAAAAAGAATGCATAATTTTTACTAAAGAATGAGGAACTCAAAATGTATAACACGAACAAAAGAGGAAGTTTTTACTACAGATTTTTCTTGGTTTTACTTGATGCTTGATAGAAAACAATTGCTAGGGCACCCTTTTTATAGGCACATTTTCACTTAGTGATTCACTCACATTCAAGATCCACTACCCCACCTAAAATTTACCCTCATTAAGTTCCAAGTAAGCGAGTAACTTGAAAGGTTTCCTAGGGAATACGTAAAGTTATAATTCCAAAGGTCATATTTATTCTAGACTTTCCAACTATTTGTCTAGGAAAAATTACAAAGAGTTCTTTTTAAAACCCCGTCTCAATTAGAAATTTTCAAATACTTATCGAACTTCTCATACTTCTCCGTTGTCATGGCCTTTGTAAGAAAATCTGCAACTTGATCATTAGTGTTAATGAACTCCAAGTGAATTTCTACTTTGTTCACAAGATCACGAATAAAATGATGTTGGAGTTCGATCTGCTTCCACCTTGCATGAAAAACTGGATTTGTCGTCATTGCAATGGTTGACATGTTGTCACAAAAGATAACAATTGGCTTGTCCTGCTCTTCTTGCAAATTTGAGAGAATTTTTCTTAGCCAAATCACTTCACAAAGCTATGTCTGTGGCTACAACACATTCAGCTTCACTTAAGGATAAGGCCACTGGTTTTTTCTTTTAGAACTCCAAGCAATCACCTTGAAACCAAGACAGAAAACATAGCCAGAAGTGCTTTTTCTATCATCTAATGAACCTGCCCAATCACAATATGTAAAGTCAATCAAATTGTTGTTTTCTTCTCTTTCATATTTGATCCCCCTCCTTTTTAGTACCTTGAAGGTACCTTAGAAGTCACTTAGCTACTGCAAAATGATGTTTGCTTGGCTCACTCATGAACCGAGAAACATAGCTCACAAAATGAAATATATCCGGCCTTGTATTTGTAAGATAAATCAGAGAACCAACAAGACTTCTAAATAATCTCTTATCAACTTTTTCAGCACCATTCTTCTGCAATTTTTTATTTATTGCCAAAGGTGTTGCAATTGGTTTGCAATTCTCCATATGAAGTTTTTTCAACATATCAACAATGTATTTTTGTTGAGAGATAAAAATCTCTCCCTTGGATTATTTTACTTGAATTCCAAGAAAGTACCTTATGAGCCCCAAATCTGTCATCTCAAATTCTTGCATCATTTTCTTTTAGAATTCCTCCACCATTTTCATGTTAGTGCCCATATACATACGATCATCGACATATAAACGCATAACCAAGAAATCTTTCGTACCTTCCATATTAACATGAAGTGAAGGTTCACATAGGCTCCTTTGAAAACTAATCTTTTAAAAGTATCCATCGTTCTCGTTGTTCCAAGCTCGTAGTGTTTGTTTTACCCCGTATAGGGCCTTTTTCAATTGGTACGCCTTATCTTCTTTTTCTTTAATCTTATATGCTTGAGGTTGTTGCACATAGACCTCTTCCTCGAGTTCACCATTGAGGAATGCAGACTTTACATCTAAATAGTAGACATTTAACCCCAATTGTGCTCCAAGTGCAAGAACGGTTTATATCGTCTCCATTCTTGCTACTGGTGCAAATGTCTCGTTAAAGTCAACTCCAAGGTTGTTTTGTGTTATTTGATTGAACTATCTTCAGTGAGCTTGGTTTTGAACACCCATTTCAAGCCAATTACATATTTTCCTTAATGGCAAATCAACCAGCTCCCCAGTTTTGTTCTTCTAGATAGTTTCAATCTCTTCATTCATTGCTTTTCTCCACACTTTCTCTTTTATAGCTTCCTCAAAATTCTGAGGTTCACAACCAAAGAAACCAACATCACAATTTTCATAAATTTTGTGTAAAGACTGTACCTTTCTTATAGGTAAATCTGAGTCCGAGCCTTCTTGGTTTGATAAACTTGCACCAGGTGTTTTTTCGGGAGTTTTTAATGCATTTGGAGTTGAACTTTGTTGTGGTGACTAACTTGGAGAGAGTGATGGCTCCAAAATTCATTGAATGATAAACTTGGTGTGAAATTCGCCTCCTAGCTCCAAGTTTCTTGCTCATCAAAGATTACATCTCTTGAGACAATCTATTTGTTAGTCTTAGGATTATATAGTCTATAACCCTTCGACTCATCACTATATCCAACAAACATTATTTTTTCTCCTTTTTGGCATATTTAACTCTGTTTTCAGTACAACTATGCAAATATGCAATAGAACCAAAGACTTTTAAATGATCAACAAGTTTTCTGTCATATCATGCTTGGAAAGGAGTTTTGTCGGGCACCACCTTAGTAGGAGAACAATTGAAGATGTAGATGGTTGTATGAACAACCTATGCCCAAAATTGATTTGGTAATTCTTTGCCTTTGAGCATGCTCCTCACCATTTCTATAATGGTTCTATTCTTCCTTTCAGCCAATCCATTTTATTGTGGGCTTCTTTGGATTGTGAGCTACCTTTGAATACCATTTTGCTTGCAATATTCCATAAATAGAGTGTATAGAAAGTCTCCTCCATATTAGTCTGTTGGCACCTAATATTATATCCGCTTTGTTTTTCAACAAGTGCTTTAAATTGGAGAAAAACAGAAAATGCTTCTGATTTTTCATGCAAAATGTACAACCTCATCATTCCTATAAAATCATCAACGAAAAGAATAAAGTATCTTTTTTTACCAAGTGATGGAGTTCTTGTAGGACCACAAATGTTGGCATGCACCAATTCAAGAGGAATCTTGGCTCTTCAAGAGGTTTTAAGGAATAGTAGTCTATACATCTTGTCATAAATGCACATTCACAAACTTGAACTTTTCTTTCAATAGATGGAAGGCCAACGACCATATTCTTGCTTTTGAGTAATTGCAGCCCCTTGTTGTGCAAGTGTCCATATCTCAAGTGCCATAGATGAAATATATCAACAGCTTCACTTTTGTATGCCATTTTTCCTTGTGTATGCATTACAAATGGAAAGACTTTGTTTGCCATCATTTGGATTATAGCCACTTGAGTACTATTCTTACCAAAAATTTTGCATTTTTTTATCATCAAAAGACACCGAATATCCTTTTTGCAAGAGTTGTCCAACACTTAACAAGTTTTGAGTAAGATTTAGAACATAAAGGACATCATTAATGAACTTTTAGTTACCTCCCATTGTATGGACTACAAAGACTCCTTTTCCTTTTGTATCTTGAATTTTCCCATCTCCAAGTTTTTTGTGAGAATTGTGGCTTGTGTCCAACTCTATGAACACCTACCGGTTTCCCATCATGTGATTGCTGCAACCACTATTAACATACCACACATTTTCATATTCTTTTTCTTCATTCATGCAAGTGAGAAATTGGCTTCCTCGTTGCCTTTTGTGCTTTTCTTTGGACAACGGCTATAGTAGTGATCAACGTTCTTGTAAGTTTTACATCTGAAGTAGCAATCCTTCATTTCGTGGATTGTTTTGTTGCAAATGCGGCATTTTGCATTTAAATTGCAGTATTGTTTTCCTCCTTTGTAGTTCTGGCCTTATCCTTTTTCTTTTTAATTGTGGAAGCCCCCTCTTTCTTCTTGCTGCCATTTGGAATTTTTCTTGTCCGAAACATAAAATTTGGATTGGAATGGTTGCTCCATGGATTAATTTGATGACCTATTCAATCTTTCCTCGTGAAATTGAAGGGAACTCATTAGCTCAGGAAAAGTATAAGTGGAAAGGTTTTTAGACTCCTCAATCATAGCAACAATATGATAAAGTTTGGACTAGAATAGAATGCTTGCTCCATGGACTTTTTTGCACAATTTTTCTTTCTTCAATCACATCACCAATGCTTCGAATTTGATTCGCAATTTAAGAAACTTTAGAAAGAAAAATTTGCATACCTTCACTTTCTATCATTGCCAAGTTATCAAAATCTCTCCAAAGGGATTGGAGTTCAAGGAAATAACTTTTTCATTTCCTTAAAAACCTTGTTTTGGAATATCCCATGCATCCTTGGCCTTTTTTGCCACCAAATATTATTGGAAAATTTCCTTGCTCATGCCTTGTAGATGTCTCAAGGCATCTACATCTTGCCGAGTATTCTCCTTATATTGTGTTTATTGCTACTTGCACCATTCATTGCTTTTTTCTTCTTTTGGTGGTTCGTCATATGTGTTTTCAACCACCTCTTAAAGATCCAAAGAAATGAACAAGGTCTACATTTGACAACTCCATTACTCAAGCATTAATCAGAAAATTTGGTCTTGGGAGGTCGCTTTCCTTCTTTGATCCCAACAGTATCTCATTTAAGTCACCTGCACAGATCCAATCAGCAAGCAAGTGTCGAGCAGGGTGCTTAATGACATCCCACGCTATGCTATGGAAATGTGCCTATAGCTCGCCATCAATGCCTGTGAACCGCCAGTCAAAGAAACCAACATCGTCCAACACCATGGCATCAATATGATTACAAGACCAACTAAGTAAATCAACAATAACATTCTTATTCCCAAATAAAACAACGCCGGCACTGTGACCCATGGACTCAACACAAAAACCAAACAAATTAAAATGAGTTTTACGTCTTTCAATCTTTCTTTTATTACAAAGAGTTTCAAAAATAAAAATTGACAATGGGAAGTATTGTCGAGGATAGTTCTCCAAACCACAAATGGTCCAAGTTCCCCCAAGGCCCTGGCAGATCCAATAGAAAAGTTCCATGGCTCCCGGTGGGATTGCAATGCAGTTGCCGCCTCAACTTCTTCTCCATCGATCAGATTTAGTTTGTCTATAGCCTACTTCTTATTCTATCCAGTAGTATTTCCCACTTTTCTTTTTCCCGTGATATCAATAACTTTCTTTCCCATAAGTTTATTACCCTTTTGCACAAGCTTTTTTCCCAAGAAAAAGGCTAGAGGGAAACACTCCTCTCCACACTATAATAGCATGCTAACAATTTCAGGACACTAATTTTTTCTATTACAATTTTAGGATATCAATTAAAGAATTTTTGACACATTTAGGACTTCTGACATCTCCTTTCCGAAAAAAGTCACATAACCGATCACGTGACGACTTAAATCCTTCATGTATGCCAACTAGGATTATTTATCTAAGTTGGACAATATTTATCTAACACCTCACATAAAAATCCAACTAATAATAGTTACTTTTGGAGGGAAAACATGAAACATTTCCCTCCAAAAGCCTTCCTTAGGTCCAAGTAAGTAAAATATAAGAATGAGAAGTGAACAAATGTTAGAAAAGTGAGTAAGAGGAAATCTTAACATCACGCAGACAAAAAATTGGTCTTTGTAGCTTCCTGGTGACAAAATGAAATGGTATCATCTACATCGTCCATAGCTGGAGGTATGCATCATACTTGCGTATGTGGAAAAAGCGTGATTCTGCAAACGTCATCCACCGATGATAAACCTGGTCAGAGGTTTTGGGGCTGCCCTAATCGGTGAGTAAGTTTCTAATTTTTTTTTTTTCCTAACTTTGATGCCTCTGCAACTGTTTTGATGGGAGGATCCCCCAATGTGTGACAGTAGTCAAAGATTCATTAGAAGGCTACATCGCTAAAAAGCTAGTATCGAAGTGGAGGTTCTGAAGCTTGAGAAAAAACCTTCGAAGATGAAGCTCATTGTTGTAGTGTCATGGTTGATCATTGTGGTGTTTTTAGTCTTTTAATTGTCATGTGTTGTTGTTGGTTTAAGGAAATAGTGTATGTGTTGTGTTTCTGTATGGTAATGCGGTAATTTGTTGTTGTAGTTGCTTAATTATAATTGTTGTTGTAGTTACTCAATTGTAATGTGTTGTTGTAATTGCTTAATTGTCATGTGTTTGATCATTGTCTCCTTTTATGCAATCATTCACTCTAATTTTTGTTCTCATATCAATTACTTTGAAATGTCAATAAGCACTTAGGGTAATATAAACACTTAGAAAATAGGCATTGGATAACATTGTCTCTGTTCATAAATCACAATAAAAGGACACAAAAACATTTTTCAAAACACTTCAAAAACCCTTGTGCACTACCGAAAGATCAATTAAACATTGTTCAAAAGATGACTTAAAAATTGCTCAAAACACTACATAAAGTTTTGTACACCATCTGAAGATCACTTAAACATTGTTCAAAACACTACATGAAGTCTTGTACACCACAATCACTATCACCATATTTGTTCAAAAGTCTTGCTCAAAGCACAAAAGAGACGTCTTGTAGCAGTCACCATCATTTCCAAGGCTTTTTCCCCTTTCCCTTAGCTTTGCCACCATATCCCTTTTTGTTAACTGCAACAGTCAATTCACTCAAGCTTACAAACTTCTTGCTTGTTGGTAATTCAACATCTTGCCCTGAGGTTCACCGTAGGATGACTTGATGAAGCATAATTGGTTTAAAAAAAAGAAAATGCATTAATTACTAAGAATACTTTACTTTAGAATCATTTTCATTGGCCAATTGGGTAGCAGAATCTTGTTGTGTCTCAATAAGTGGAGCACCTTGGGACATGTTCATTATCTCTTGTAGCTCAGATGAACCCATTGAATCCTCACCATTTCTGCAGCCCTTTTTATTGTAACCCTCTACTCCACATTTGCTGCATTTTACTGTGAATTGATGTTTCTTCAATCTATTGCCTATTGTGGTGTTCAATAGTTTTCCCCTTCCCTTTTTCTTCCTTTTTTGTTGTACATCATCAGCCTCCCTTCTTCTTACCCTTTTTGGCTTCCCAACAGGCTTCTGATGGAATGGTGGTAGTGAGCTAGATAGTTTGTGGGAATCCACTCTGCCCTTCCATTGATGGGTTATATTGCAAATTGGTAGCCATTTTTATAAGTGTCTACATAGTAGCATTTGTCCAAAAGTCTTCATAGTTGTGTTTTTAGCAAGAAATTGCAGACAATGCATGCTTACAAGGAAATCCTGCTAGCTTCCATTTTCTACATCCACAAAATTGAAGCTCTAAGTCAACAGCAAATTGTGAACCATCCATGCAGGAAACCTGATAATGAGTATCATCTGATTTAACTGGCATACACTCACCTATTTTCTTAATTGTCTTCTGAATTTGTTCCTTAATTCTTGGACACAACCTTCCTTTCCAAGCCTTTTTCTTTGTCATATCCCTATTATCTTGCATTCTTGTCATCAAGTACTTTATCATATTTCTAGCATGCTCAAGATTGCTAGCTCCCTTCTTCTTCCATATTCAATAACATGTCACACTTTGAAATGCAAGAAAAGTATGACTTGCTCTATTGTTGGGGAGGCTTATCATTAAGCCAATGTATAGTCTTTTCATCCAAAGTCTTCAAATCATCCATCCTTCTGCCAAAGTCATTAACAGTGCTTGCCTTTGCTAACCTCCACAATGCAGTTTTAAATGATTCTCCTCTGAACCCAACATTCACAAAGTTTTTCAACATGTGTCTAACACAGAACTTATGTTCTGTATTAGGAAACACTTCATGGAAAGCCTGGACCAACCCCTTCTGTATATCACTAATAAAAGTGTATTCATAGTCCCTCACAATGCCCAATTTAACACTTTCAAAAACCATTCCCTGCCTCCCTATTTTCTTTCCTCACAAATGCATAGGTAATTGACAATATGTTGCTATTAGGGTCAATTCCTATTATAGTTAAGATCAGACCCTGGTGAGGCCCTCTTAAATAAAACCCATCAACCCTAATTAAAGCCCTACAACCGTTTGCAAATGCCTTTTTTTCAAAACACACAAACAAATATACAATCTATCAAACCTATTATCCCCAATGCTATCATCAATCCCCAAAATTGCAGTTGTGCCAGAATTTGTTCGTTTCTACCTCATTTATATAAGCTCAAAGAAATTTAAATTGTTCATCAGGTGTGCCTTAGAGTATATCTAGAGCTTTTCTTTTTACTTTATAAGCTTGAGGTACAGAAACATGGCACCTAATTTCATTAATTACATCAACTCTAAAACCCTCCACATCTCTATTTGAATTAGAGTTAAACTTATGCATATACTTCTTACACAACCAAGATGTCTTAACATGTTTCATATTGTACTCAAGCATACAAGTATGATCAGGATTATGCAATCTAACCTAATATGATGATTCACATTTCACTAAATTAGCATTTATCCTCCAATCACACTCAAGGTCAATACATTTTGAATACATTCTTTCTCTATAGTTCTTTGTTATCATAATAATTTTTGTTTTCCCCAATGGCATACAAATAAACAGCATCCTTAAATTCATTCTGACCATCAAATTTCATTCCCAAAATAAAGTGAGGACTATACAAAAGATCAGGATTGAAACCAGGAAAACTAACCCCCTCTTTTTCCTCATCATAACCATTTCTACTATCTAGATCATCTTCACTCAAATTAACATCTTTCAAGTGGCTCAACTTCATTTGCATTTTCAACATTAACACCCTCCTTTGCCTCATCAACCACCCACTCTTCCTCTATTTCAACAAAATCATCAAATAAAACATCATCATTTTCAAATATTTCATCATTCTTATAATCTGCATCTTCACTATTCTTCACTATCTCTTCATCATTTGCATTTTCATCATTAACCCCCCCCCCCCCCCACACTAGCACCCCAAACACTAACCCTCCACCCTGCCTCGCTAGCACCTCCATTATTACCCCCTGCCCCGCTAGCACCTCCATTACTACCCCCTGTGCCGCTAGCACCTCATTTAATCCCCCTCGCCCCCGCACCACTACAACCTCTAAAATCAACATGCACATCAATTTCTTCATCAAATTCCAAGCTTTCAACATAAACATGAAATTCTCTAACTGATAACATTTTTTGCTCACAAAAATCACGTAGCCCATTATCACTACCAATGAATACAAATCCCTTTTTAACCTTATGGTAATACCTCTTACTACCATTCACAGAAGCCACTTTTTCACAAAAAAAAAAACCAATTGTATCAAGACATAGACAAGAATCATCTACATAATTAATCTTAAACATAATCTAACCAACATATAAAGGTTTTCGACCACTAGAAAACTTACCCCCACAATGCACACTCAAAGTGAAGAGTTTGCTTTGAGGACCTACGACATAAAGTATAAACAAAAATTTAAAACATATTCAAAAAATATCACACAGTGGTCCCCTGACCAAATAGTATTGTTTCACATACTAAACTTCTAAAAATTTCCAAAAAGCAAACAATGGGACCACAAACAAGAATATCCATTTCATAAAGCACAAACAAATAGAAAAACAGTTGCAACCCCCAACCACATTATTACTTTACAAAATCCTATACCTCTAACAACTCAAAAAACATAACAAAACAAAGATGAGGAATCAAGAAACAAAAGATACAGATAAGATTTAAAAAAAACTACATTAGCGTGGTGGGGGTAAAAAATTACGTTCTTCCTCTCTCAATTAAGGTATTGTCATGCCTCTTCCTATTATCAAGATACTCTTTCTCAATTTGTCCTTCACAAAGAGAAAACCCCTCATTTTTTCGAATTTGATAGGGGAATTTGTCGATAATTTGAGAGCGAGATAGAAAACCCTAGTTTTTCTTGAATGGATTTGGGAATTGGTCTAATTTCTGAGTGTTGATAGATAACAAAGGGTGAAAAATCTTAAATTGGTTGTCACGTGATAATCACAAGCCCAGGTATTTTCACACAATTACCCCTAAATCATCCTACATGTCCTACCACTTCATTCTAATTGCTAAGTAAGCGCCACCTATTCGTTGACTTGTAAACTAACCCTAATTATGTTGCCATCGATCAAAGATTTTGATTAATTTGGTCAATTATTTTTGCAAATTTTGAGGTCAGAAGTCCTAAATATGTCAAAAATACTTAAATTGATGTCCTAAAATTGTAATAGAAAAAATTAGTGTCCTAAAATTGTTAAATGCTATAACATACAGTCCTAAAATTATAATTTTTCCACAAATTAATGCTGACATATTGGCCATTATGGTGGGTCCGAAATAAACACTACGCAGAGTAGATGCCGGCACAAATCGGAGGCATCAAGGGGTAGGTGAAAAAATATTCTATTACAACACCAACCACCACTAGAGCTATGGTCACTGCCACCCCATAGTTTTCTGAAGGCTAATTTCAATGTGGAAACCTCCATGGAGACAGGGACGCACAAGTTATTGAGTGGTGATCCAAAAAGAGTATGAAGGCTTGGTTAGAGTTTGCATGATCCAACCCGATGGAAATGGAGCCCACCGCTATGCAAGAGGATCTGATATGGTTACAACAACATTCAAGGGGAGCCGTGGTAATTGAAGAGGATTGTTTGCAGTTGTTCGAGCTTCTCCACCAGCCTACTAAATGCATATGTTTCTACAGAAATAATATAGATCATGTTTTACAAATGGCAGAGTCCTTTATATCTCTGAGTCATGTTAGAAGAAGTGCAAATAAAATAGCTCATGTGCTAGCACACCTAGTAGCTTGTAATGAAGTTAAGTTAGATGTTTGGGGCACAACAACCCCAAGTTATCTCATAGAAGTCATGTACCAAGATATTTTACAAGCTCAATGAACGTCCCAGGGGCTTTACTCCTGAGAGACTACCATCAAAAAAATTATATAGAATCTAAAAAAAATTATTTATCTATGAGTATATATATATTTATACAGTATTAGCATGACATTTTCGATCGTAATTCTCGATCAGATCAGGCATGCCATGTGTCATCCCTTCCACGTCATTCAAGCTTATAGGCTTAGGTTCTCGATTAGATTAGGGCTTATCAACCGGGATACATTTCCCCACATTCCGGGCTGATCGATATCACCTGATCGAACCTTCATTTGAACAAGACCATACCGAGTCCAACCAATCACTGTTAGCATTAAATGCTCCGTCAACCCAAACTGAGGGACTACCACCTAACATCATACCTCATTAATTAAGAGCCAACCAATGCCCTAGGGCCCTACCCTTAGGCTTATGAGTCACTCCACCTTATCATATAATGGTCTACTAAGCCTAAGGGTCCCACACAGAATGGTATACTTGAACACACTATAAAAACCCTTGTATTTATGGTAAGAAGAGGATCATTAATTGCTCTCACCCACTTACTCTGTTCAAATCTCTACTCAATCCGATCAAATGACTTAAACATCGGAGGGTCTAAGCCGAGACCTATCTCAGCTAGCTCATGTTGCTTTTCCCTTGTTGCAATTCAATTTTTCGATCAAATTACTTCACCTTCACACTCAATCAAAGTTCCCGATCAAGGTCAACCAGTTTCAAATTCAACCCGCATCATTTTTGGCACCGTCTGTAGGGAAAATCCCTACTTTCAAGGAAGCAACAAGGTAACAACTAGAAGAAATTCCTCTAGTGTGCGAAGCACTCAAGCGGCGGGAAAAGGCCAACACTTAGTACATGATCTTCCACTGCCCCCTCCCGTCTTGGATCCTATACCACAGCAGGTCGACTTGGTGGGTTCGTCTAGGGCACACCCTACTTCCCAAAATGCGCCCGTCGTTACCAACTAGAGAGGCAAGACCCATACCCTGCCAGCCGACACGAGTAGACACCAACCAGGCAATGAGAAGATGATCACTATCCCCTTCGAGCGCTTGAGGGATTTCGTTGTACAATGTAATCTCCAAGCCTTTGAGAGGTCAAATAAAGTGTGGTTCATGCACCGCCGATCTCAAACCCCATAATAGCCCCAGCTGCTCGTCGTGTCCCGTAACATCAAAATTTTGATTGAAATACAAGCTACGCGATCGTCTCGACTGGAAGAAGAGCAAGAGACCGAATCAGGCCACCACGGCAAGGTTCCCCATTGCTAGTACCCTAATTTGGGTCGCCCTCATCGAGACCCCTTGCCAGGGAATTCTCAACCAGCTCGGGTCATAGGGAGCTTGAACACATGAAAAACTAGCTCTATCAGCTCACCCAGAAGATCACCGACCTAGAGCATCCTGAAGGAAGAATCAAATCTTTTGATGAGCAGGGGTCCTCATCCAATCGTTACCACAGTCGGAGGCAATGGGCCTTTGCCCATCATATTTGAAAAGAAAAACCTTCTCCACTACGATGGAAGTACCGACCCGGATGATCACCTGCTCCAATTCAAAAATGCCATCGATGTCTATAGGCATTTCAATAGAATGATGGCCAATTCTTTGCCACCACCCTTTTTGGCGTGGCACGACAGTGATTTTATGACCCGTTTCAACAACGAGGTCCTCAAAGTTGATGACCCCCGAATCAATTTCATCAACTTCACTCTATACATCGCCCTCTAGCACGAGGATTGTGGCAAAGCAACCATTCTCAAGCCACCTCAGTTCATAAGAGAGCTCCAAACTTTGACCTCCAGCTTCATGATCTCGGAAGAGTCCCCGATCAAACAGTACTCTGACCACACACCACTTAACGCTTCCCGAAGTCACATCTTTTCAGTCACTAATTGAAGATTATTCAAAACACGGAACAAGATCTCCACTGGAAAAGGGCCAAGAAGTCAAGCAAGTATTGTGCTTTCCATAAGCAATATGGACACGTCACCGATGACTGTTATGCCCTTTCAAGCGAAATCGAGCAACGAGCAAAGGGCCTCCTAAGAGAATTTGTGGCCGCTCACCTAGAGGTTCCAAACCAGCGAGAAAGGTCTCGGTCACCGTGATCACCTCAAGGGAGCCACAAAAGATCGACCTCAAGAAAAAGCAACAAGGAACCGGTCGATAACAACCTCCCAACGAGGGGGGTCATTCACACGATCGCTAGTGGACCGCACAGAGGGGATACCCAATCGAGCAGGAAGCGCACCTCGAGAAAGCAAGAGCTATGGAGGTCAAGTCACAAAAGTGAGAAGAAACCCTCCAGGTCAACAACATCGAGTCCAACGCTGTTGTGTTTAGCAATAGGGATCTTGATGTAACTCACCCTTCGGGAGTGGGTGAGTCACACAACGTTCAGATGGTGATCACAACAGACGTGTCAAATTTCACTGTGACACGCTCCCTAGTGGATAATGGAAGTTCGGTTAATGTTCTCTTTTACCCCACTCTTCAAAAAATAAATTTAGGCAACAAGGAGATGCAATCTATGCATACTCCATTGATTGAGTTTGGGAGGCCAAAAATCTTTCTAACCGGTGTTGTTAGAATGCCAACCTCATTAGGGAAAGCCCACCAACGAAGAACCCTTCTCATTGACTGCCTCGAAAAGACTGGCCCTCAATTAATTCCGAGCAGTCGTATCAAATTTCTATCTAAAAATCAAGTTCCCCACTCCGGTCGGGGTCGGAGAGGTCAAATACAACGTATCAATGGGGGATTGTGATGCAGATCAAGGGAGCTCCAATGGTGTCAAAGTCGAAGCAAGAGACAACAAGAAGGATCGATTGGCTCTTCCACGTTGGCCAATCACAAGGGCACGGGCTAAGGCTTTTGGGACAGCCATGAACTCATATGTACAAAAGCAAGTCATACTTGAGTTGCAAGAGCATGAATTCACCAAGTGCACAATTGGGCTTGAAGGCACACCTAAGCTACTCCATATGCTTGAGGCGTGTTCTATTGATGAAGGGGCTGCCTAGCCTTGTTTAATTGAGCTTAAATTTATTTGGGCTTAATTATTTGTAATATCTTGTATTTGGGTTTTAAACACATGACTTGATAGACTTTAATAAGTCCTTGTAAGGATGGCACATTGGGCTTCACTTAAAGCCCATTCCTTAGGGGATTAGGCCTAATGGGCTTAGTTTAGGGTTTGGCTTTGTTTAGGGTATAAATACCTTCTTTAAACCTTTGGAAATCAGATTTCATTCATTGAGGTAGACAAAAAAACGTGAGTCTCTTGTTCTTCATGTGTAAGAACCCTAGCTTAGGAATTGTGAGTTCTACAATCTCCATTGCAACAAGAATCTGATTTATGCTTCAAGAGTACTTATAAGTGTTGATCTTTTCTTGATTAAATCCTTTTAAATCTTCTTCTTGATTACAAGGGGGTTGTGGGTTTAAAGGGTAGAATCTATCTTGTTCTTTGCTTTATGTCGAATTGCTATAATCTTCTGATGAGTACATATTTTTTATTAGGGTTGTCGTATTAGATTGAGGCCAACCCACCCAAGATCGAAGCAATTTAAGAAATTGCCACTCCCCAGACCATTTGAGATGTCCAGCGACTTTGTAGGCAAGTTATTGCCCATAACCGATTCATTTCCCGATCGGCTGATCGAAATCTCCCGTCTTTCAAAACTATCTGGTCAGCTACAAGATGACAAGAGAAAGAGGAAGGTAATTCGATCTAGCTAGATACCGACAGGAAAAAGAAGAAGAAAATTTTCAAGTGGATGAACAAGTGCAAGAAGGCTCTAATCGATCTCAAAAGCAACTTGTCTTCGCCACCACTTCTCACAAAACCAATCGAGAGAGAGCCTCTCTATCTTTATATGGCCATGTTTGAAGAGGCCAATAGGTTGGAAATCGTCATTATAGAGGGGAGGATTTACCAACCGACGTATTATGTTAGCAAGGTTCTCTAGGAGGTTGAGAAAAATTGCTTCGAGATCAAAAATTTTGCACTCGCATTAGTGGTCACTGCTCGACCACTCTGCTATTATTTCCAAACGCATTCCATCGTGGTCCTGACCAACCAACCTTTGAGGCAAGTGTTGTCCAAGCCAAATGTCTCTGGAAGGCTGATCAAGTAGGCCATTGAATTGGGAGAATTCGATATTCCATTCCCGTTATGTACGACCATTCAAACTCAGACTCTGGCGGACTTCTTGCCCAAGAAAGTTGGGCCCACCATCAAAATCGATGAGGTAGTCGAACCATGGGTCATGTAACGACCCCGATATTCCTTTATATTTTATTAAACATAAATAGTAATTTTTTTACATAAAACATATATAAAATACAAGAGTTACAATTTTCACAAAATACAAAAGTAACTTTATTAGGTAAAATGCTTCAAAACACCCATGGTTTCCATTGCGTCCCTCAAATGCCTCCGCTCATTTCTGTCTAAAAAGTATTGGAAAAGAGGAGTCAACGCGACGGTTGAGTAGAAATTTCACTTAATCACATAAGGTGAGCGTGTGTGATATGGGCACATAGTCACATAATATTTAGCATAATAACATGATAGCAAAAATGTAAAACTAGAACTAGAACTAACTTATGCAATTAAGGAAACTCCTACCTTTTTCCAAAAGTGATGTATGAAAGTAGGGGGAATATATAAAAAAAAACTAATATCTGTATATATATTTATAAGTGGAGGGACAAGTATATACACACATATATATATATATAGAAAGGATATATGTATATATGTAGGTGTTCAAAGATGTAAGAAGAAAGTGGGGTTTTGAAAGGAGTTTGTAGATGTAAGAGTGTATATATATATATGTAGAAAGGTTAATATGTCTATATATATGTTTAGAAAGAGGGGAAATTATATATATAAGTATATGGGAAGGTTTAACAATGATAAAGTGTAATACATATTTGGGAAATGCAAGATTTTGTGGGTGTTGAGGTTGTAGGCGGGATTTAGTGTGTGTTTTTGTGTGATGAAAACTACCTAGTATATATATATATGTGCATGTGGACATATGTGTGTATATGTAGATATATATATCACCAAGTGTATATATGTGGATATGTGTGTGTATAGGTAGATATACATATCACCAAGTATATATATGTGGACATGTGTGTGTATAGGTAGATATAGATATTACCAAGTATATATATGTGGACATGTGTGTGTATAGGTAGATATAAATATTACCAAGTATATATATGTGGACATGTGTGTATATGTAGATATAGATATTACCAAGTATATATATGTGGACATGTGTGTATATATGTAGAAGTAGAAATCACCACTAGTCTATATATGTGGATGTGTGTGTGGAGAGGTAGATATAGAAATCACCACTAGGTGATATATGGATGTGTGTGTGTATAAGTAGATATATAATTCACCACTAGTTTGTATATGAATATGTGTGTGTACATGTAAATATATAAATCACCACTAATAAATGTATGGATGTGTGTGTGGATACGTAGATATAGAATTTACCACTAATATATGTATTAGAGGAGATATTCTTGCAAAACAATTATAAAATATACTAAAAATCTAGACTTTATATTTTTCATTTAATTAAAATCCGAAAATTAGGTTTATAAATAATTAAAATTCGTAAATTATACATTTAAAATCATAAAATATATTGTTGTATTTATAAAATTCAAAAATTGTATAATTTATTTATAAAATTCGAAAATAAAATAAATGCAAGCCTAAAATATGTATTTAAATAAATTTTCCAAAAAATAATAATCACCATTCAAAATAAAAACTACAAGGTCTAAGTTATAAAGTAATATTCAAATAATAATTTTACTCTTAATAAAATTCTGAAATCATAATAAAATTTTTAGGAATTAATATTTTGCATTTTTCAAGTGCTAAGTAAACAAATGATGGAATAATCATATTTTAAAAAATGCAGGTAGTATAACGCACGTTTATTCACAAATCACATATATTCACACAATAATTATCATATAATGGAAATAAATCCTAAGTAAAATATTAATAATAACAATAGGAGTTACCGGGTCGTCGCAAGTCATGCACACTGATGACTCTTCAACCTTTCAAGGGGGGAGTCAGGGTATATTTGAGGAGTCCAGATGGCTTGGAGCTCGAGTTTACCGTGAAATTAGATTTCAATGTCACAAATAATGAGGCGGAGTACGAAGCGCTAATCCCCGGAATAAAAATCACGATCGAGCAAGGGATTTCCCGCATTAGGGCCTTAGTCGATTCCCAGCTCGTGGCAACCCAGGTCGAAGGGGCATACGATACACAAAAAGCTTCTATGATCAAGTATTTAGAGAGGGTAAAAGCACTGAGAGATCATTTTGCCTCTTTCACCCTCGACCAAATACCCAGAGAAGAGAACGATCGACCAAATACCCAGAGAAGAGAACGATCGAGTAGACATCCTCTCAAAATTCGCAAGTTCCCAAAAGGGAACAAAGAGTCAATTGATAACCTTCTTGATCGAGGAAAAACCTAAAATTGAGCAGCGGCCCCTCGAGCAAATCCTGCCCATCAAATCACGGGAGTCGTCGGGGCAAAACGAAATCAGGAACTACCTGTCTAATGGAACTCCTGCCGCTTGCAGGCCAGGTTCGTGCTCGATTGTTCTAGATATCTCTAATCCGGCCTCTCCTCCGCTGCATAGATCAGGCGAAGGCGATCATGGTCACGGAGTCCATGCATGAGGTAAGTTGTGGGAATCATTCCGATGGACTTTCATTGGCGCAAAAAATCACTTAAAGTGGGTTCTTTTGGCCCACACTGGTCGAGGATGCGAAACGGTTCAAATCTTAATCATCGACCCCCCATGGAAACGATAAGTGCGGATGTCTAATGGCCCTTAGACTAATGGTGGATCAATATCGTGGGGCCATTTCCACTTGCCACCGATCAAAGGAAGTACGTGATAGTCGCGGTCGAGTATCTCACCAAGTGGGTCAAGGCGGTCACAAAAATCACCAATGCCTTAATCCAATCATTCATATGGAAAAACATCATTTGTAGGATCAGAGTTCCTAGGGTACTGATCTCAGATAATGGAACCCAATTTCAAAGCAAAAGAACGGTCGAATGGTTCCGAGAGCATGGGATCGAACAAAGATTCACCTTGATCGGTAATCCCCATTCGAATGGGCAAGTCGAAATGACAAACAGGATCCTCATCCAAAACCTCAAGGCGATCCTCGAAACCCACAAAGGCAAATGGGCTGACGAGCTCCCGGGCGTACTTTAGGCATATCAAACAAACCCTCGATGAACCACAGGAGAAACACAGTATACTTTGATGTACGGGTCTAAAGCAGTCATCCCCGCTGAAATCATGGATGACACCGTTCGAGTAGCTCATTTCAAACCCGAACGCAATTTCCTAGCTTGAGAGCATGAGCTCGAGGTTATACAAGAGCTATGCGCTCGACCGTGGGTCACAAAGCAAAACTACAAAGAAGTTGTTGCCAAGGCGTATCACAAGGGAATGGTCCCTTGAAACTTCCAAGTGGGCCATCTAGTCCTTAAAAAGGTCGAAGTCTCGCGCACCGTGGGAAAACTCAACCCAAATTGCGAAGGGACCATACAAGATCTCAAAGATCTCCAAAAACAATGCCTATCAACTCCAAGACATGGACAGTCAAGAACTTCCCCGACCATAGGGGGCTGCAAATCTAAGAAAAATTTTCATGTAGACAAGTGAGCAACAAATTCATTTGTTCGACCTAGCTCATTCTGTAACTCTTGTTGCACCACATTTGCAACCGATCTACCATTCTTCCAATGGGAAATTTCTGTTCAAATGTTGTTCATTTTTATATCAATCGCCCCTTACTCGATCAATATTAAGCGCATTACTCAAATTTCGATCGATTCTTGCTTAATTTACTTGCACTCCTAACTTTTAAAGTTTCAAATTCATTTGATCAAGATCTATCCTTTCGAGCAGAGCACCGTGAACAATTCAATCGAAAGCTTGAGTCAAAATTTTGATATATGGTCTTAATTAGGGATCTATTTTTTAACCTATTCGATCGATCTTAATTTAATCCAGTTGAATGGTTATTAATATTTTTGATCGGCGGCTTGTCAAATTTTTTGAGTTTTGCAGGATCCAAATTCAGAACAGATTTTCTAGCAAACAAAACACACAACTTAGAATTTGGACAAAAGGGGCCCTAATCGACCCCCTATCTACGCGGGCCCAGTATCTGGGTTCTCGACCCCCTGCGGCTCCCCAGTTTGATCACCCCCTCGATTGAGGCCTTAGACTTCAGAGGGATAGGCATTGTTGTGCCCACTCGGACCCTCATCCTCAACATCGAGCTCACGCCCGATATCCTCCAGGGCTTGCTTCTCGATGACATCCACCTCATATTTGAACTTGTGGCTCTCGTAGAGGAGGGTAAAGGTAGGACATTCATCACCCCGATCGACGAGGCGGCACGACTTGTCTCGATTAAGCCCGATTGGAAATTTTCAAGGAGACCTGCCAAGTGCTCGATCTGCTTCACCGCCAGATCGAAACCCTCATTGATTCGAGGGAAAGACTTGATCGAACAGACAGCGTCAAACATGCCGCTCTTCAGAAATCACTTGATGGCCGCCCTCAAGATGACTTGCTCCAGGCCAACCGACTTGCGAAGCTCCTCTCGAACCCCAACTTCATATCCCTTCTGATAGCCTCAATCGTGAGAGGCCTTCTCCACCTCACAAGCTAGGTCACAAGCCCGTTCGGCCTCACTCATCTCGATAACCTTGTCCTTGAGGGACTTTTGCAGGGACTCTCTCAATTTGAGCTGCACTTCAAGCTTCTTATCGACCAGCTCCCGCTTTGATTAAGCCACAGCGAGCTAGGTTTCGAGCTCTTCTATCCTGGCCTTGATCTGCCCGGGCTCGTTTTTGGCCGCCAGTCGGTACATCCTCTTGTACCGATCCTTCCCTTCCTTGTAAACTTCTGCTCGGTGGAAGGCATGTATAACAGCTTGGGAGGCCATCTGTCGATTGATATAAGACATCAGAAAAATGGATCCGTCAAAATTCGAACACAAACTTGCAAGGTGTTGGCTTTAAAGCTTACTCCAATTAGTCCACGCTCAAACCAGTAGCAGACTTGGTCCAAACTCTTACCAAGGAGGTACTCATGATCATCCTCAAATTGGCACCCTCTGAACAGGTACGCTATATGAGCCTGATCGCAGCCCCAGAACGTGCTGATGCCAGCGCTATCTATTCGGGCTAGGGCTCGATCGAACAGAAGGTCTAAATCTATGATCCGAGCATCCTCATCAGAATAAGAGGTGTCCAACAGCTCCTCTTGACCGGCAAGCCCCTTTCCCTTGCCCGATCCACCCCTCCCCCCCCCCACCCTCCCGTATTTATATGGGGTAAAACGCCGCCCTTGAAAATCCCAATTGGTGCAATTATTATAGCCGTGACTTTTCAAATTTCTAACGGCAACAACTTCGATCGACTTCACTCATTGGTCGATTATATTAATCGACTAGGGGAGTGGGGGGCAAATGACGTGGCATATTTTCGATCGTAATTATCGATCAAGCTCAGAAGCCCAAGTTCTCAATCGGATTAGGGCTTATTGACCGAAATACATGCCCCTCGTTTCGAGCTGAATGATATCACCTGATCAAACCCTCATTCGATCGGACCATACCAGGTCCAACCAATCCCAACTGGCATTAAATGCTCCGTCAGCCCAAGCTGAGAGGTTACCACCTAACCCCATACCTCATTAATTAAGAGTCAATTAATGCCCTAGGGCCCTACCCTTAGGCTTATGGGTCACTCCACCTCACCATATGATGGTCTACTAAGCCTAAGGGTCCCACAAGGAATGGTCCACTTAGACACGCCATAAAAATCCTTGCATTTATGATAAGAAGGGGATCATTAATTACTTTCACCCATTTACTCTATTCAAATCCCTACTTAATCTGATCGGCTGACTTAAACATCGGAGAGTTTTGATCGAGACCTATCTCGACTAGCTCATATTGCCTTTCCCTTATTGCAAGTCAATTTTCCGATCAAATCCCTTCACTTTCACACTCGATCAAAGTTTCCAATCGAGGTCGACTAGTTCCAAATTCTACCTGTAGCAAGTATGTATGTATATCAGAAAAATTACAATTTTAGGACATTGACTCTATCCATTTGCACATTTAGGATATGCAAAAGTTGGAGTAGCAAATGTGGTAAAGAAAGTTTTTGAAAAATTTGCAATTAAAGGACTCCGATAGCAGAAGTGTCAATTTCCCGAAATTGACACGTGGCATGCACATCATTATCAAAAAAAAAATGCATATGTATGTGTGTTTTATGACGTGTAAGATGATGTGATCTATGACATGGATTAAATAGACAAAATCCTAATCATGAAATATTATATATATAAGTATAATATATAATAAATTAAAAATAAATATAAATGATACATGTTTATATATAAAAATTACATAATAAAACGCATAATATGTAAATTATAAAAATGTAACATCTCAAATAAAAAATTATATTAATTATAAAAAATAAATTGCATATTAGAAAACCAAAATGTAAATTTTAAAAATATATTGGATAAAAAAACTGATATATATATATAACATTATATATTAAATATAATATATAAATTACAAAATAAAATAAAATAAAATATTTTTTTTTCATATTCTTCTTTGATCCCCAACGGCACTTGCCACACGTCCTCCGCTGTCGCCCCCACCATAGTCATGGGTGCCTTCTTCTTCGAACACTCCAGCCCAATCCAGCACCCTCATCCATAATCCGAGCTCCCCAAAATCCCCAAAAAACACCAAGAAAAAACCAGCAAGATTTCAAAGTTTTTAACTTCCTAAATCCTAACTGAATTCTAAGAATTTCCCTTTTTTTTCTCAATTACTAGAGCATTGATTGATTAAAAAGATGATTAATCAGAAAATGATACCCCAAATAATACCCATGAGCGAGAGCCAAAGCCCAACAATTGGGCAATGCATATATCAAAACGACCATTAAAGAAGAAAGTGGGAGGATCTGAAAGAGCTCGACGGGGCAAGCCGCCAATACCATTATCCGGCAATGGTCGCCGACAATAGGGAGATCGATGACAAAGAAGGCAATTGAAAGATGGCTTTGACCGGGACTCAAACAAACTCAAATAACGTTGACTCTTAGAGCATCGTAAAGCTGGGACGACAACGATCTCAGGGGATGCATTTGAATTGGTAAGCCAAAGACGGATGGCCTCCGCTGCCAACAAAAATGGTAGATGTTGGGTTGGGCCGTTGGGGGATGGGTTTCTTCATTTCACGTGAAGAGTTGAAGGATGAGTTTTTTTTTTCTTTTGTGTGTGTGTGTGTGTGTGTTGTGGTGGGGGGTGAATTTCGTTCCTTTTTCTTAAAAAAAATTACTGCTTATATATTTATGTATATAAATATAATGTATTATTTATGGGTATAGTATTAGTAATTTAAAGACGTTTAATATTTTTCTATTTGAATGTTCAATGTAAATATATTTCACATAAATATATCCATATATATATTAAATTTATAAAAGAAACTTATTTTCTGTTTATTAAGTATAATTTTGTATGTAATAACATGAAAATCCACTTTGTCATATTAATTAAGTGAATTCAAACAAATTGATTGAATTTAATTAATTAAGGATGGTGACTAAGATACCCAATTGGCAATTTAGCAGCCATGCGGAGGATACATGACATTTTCCGGCAAAGTTATGTTTTCTGACCAATTTGTCCTCAATTACAAATTTTTCACAACTTTGTTTTATACATTTGTCACCTCAAATTTTGCATATTTTAAATGCACAAATGGGAAATGTTAGTATCTTAAAATTACAATTTTTTCTATGTAAATGTGTATGAAATTATAGATGGCACCATTGACCACCAATCGCTACTAAATGCCGTTGCCGCCTGCCACTCCACCGACACGAGCAAGCACTCCGCTGTCACCGGCCGACGCCTCATTTTTAGCACCGATCGAGTCGCCTAAGGCTTGTTAAGAAAATTCCCAATTCAATTTCATCAATAATCACCTAAAAAAGCCCAATTTTTACACATATTTTATGTTTGTATTAATACAACAATTTTTGCAATTTGAGTGATAGGTTAATAGATATACTTTTTGCCACTAGATCCGTTTGTCCTCTCCCCTTTTCATTTCCCTTTAGGGTGAGTGTGTGTGTGTATATCATTTCGGTTGACATCTAAGGGTGTCCCAAGTTAATTGTAAAAAAAAAAAAAACCGATATCCTTTTTGATACAACATTTTTTTTTCTGCAATTTGAGAGATAGGCCTGAAGTTTCCATTTGCAAAGGCAAGTCTCACAGTGCAACCCCACCTCACAATCTCTATTCACGACGTATGTTTCTCATTGTTGTAGCTAGCCATTTGGAAGGCAAATGAAATAGGATCAGTGGCACAATCTCTATTCACGACGTATGTTTCTCATTGTTGTAGCTAGCCATTTGGAAGGTAAATGAAATAGGATTAGTGGCAGAAAGAATGCAATCCATGTGAAAAATAAAGTTGATTTTTGCAATTTTATCTTTTTTTATAAAGTACGTGCATTTTGTAGTTTTGATTCAAAGTTTCTAAACATGGTTCATTCTTCCTATGTGTATTGTGATTCCATACTTTGAACACAATTTTTTGATGTAACTATTAGAAGTTTTCAAAAAAAAAACCAACTTTTGTTAAGACAAAGCATTAGGAGTTGGGTTCAACCAACATTACAAGTAAGATATTGCCTTGGTGGAAAGCCCCATCTCCCCGTAGACTTAAAGAATTCCTATCAATATGGTGAGCGACCAAGTTCCCCATTCGTGGACAAACGAGAATAATTTTATGAGAACCATGACAGAGCCTTCTAATATCATCGACTAAGTTGCCTACAACCGAAAAATCTTGATCTTTAGTGCTCAATGTTTGGATAACGCCGCAACAGTCACCTTCAATTAGGGGTGTTTAAAATATCTGAAAACGAAAAAAATCAAACTGAACCAAACCGAACTCGGTTATATGTGCACAAAACCGAATAGTTTTGGTTCGGTTCAATTTTTCCCTGGGTTAAAATTGAGAGACTAAAAAATCGCATGAAGTCGATTCGATTTAACCGAGAACCGAACTGGAAAGTAAAAAAAATATATGAAACTAAAATTCTAAAAACGTGTTCCTCAAACTAAAGACCATAGTTCTCTCTCTCTCTCTCTCTCTCTCTCTCTCTCTCTCTCTCTCTCTCTTTCTCTCTCTCATCAATTCCAAGCCTGAAGCAGTAAAACCACTGCTCTGTGAGTCTACACACACTCTCTCTCTCTCTCTCTGTCAAACTCTCCCTCTCTTTGGCACCTCTCTCTCTCTCTCTCTCAATCTCTCCATCTACTCCGATGACTTGGCCGACCACGTCCACATCCAACAATAGCAAGGCATCAGAAGGGCTAAATATTGTACTAAGTGTTGATGCTGGCCTTTCTTGCTGGAAGTTGCAGCCTCTTTTTCCTCAATCTCTATCTCCTTCTTATGTGCATTTTGATGGCCCCCTAAGGCTTGGGAGTTGGCAAAGACTTTGAGACAATATTGGCACTCAAACTTCTTATATGCGGCGTCGGCATCAACCTCGACAGCAGCTGAGGTAGGTCGTGTCCATAATTCAAAATTATTATCTATAGTAAGTAGCAATAGTCAACAAACATGAGACAAGTTACTGTTTTTTTTTTTTAATTTGAAGTCAATTTTTGGTTTTAACCAAAAACCGAACCTAACCGAGGCAAGTTCAATTCAGTCTTTGGTTCATGAACAGGAAAACCGCACCATGGAGTTAACCAAAATCGAATACGAGGTTTAGTTCGGTTAAAACCGAATGAACACCCTACCTTCAATGACTACAGACCCCCACCCTTTCTCTCGATCCATAAGTAATACCACGGACTGCCACTCTTTCTCTCAAGCCATAAGTAATACCATAGACCGCCACTTGAGCACAGCTTCTCTTGCGGCAAGCACCTCAACGTGAATGGCGTCCCCCAACATATTTAAATGCCTAGTCGACCATGCCATACAATGTCCGTTCTTGTCTCAAGCCACAATCCTAGTCTCGATCGGTTGTTCATTAGGGAAAACAGCACCATCAAAATTCACCTTGATGGTGACATCAACCAGTATCGTCCAACAAGCCGTTTCGCCACTCCTAGTACCATTAAACCCTGGAAGCTTAACCCAAGTTGTAGTAAAATCTAACACATATCCTATAGCCATCAAGATCACGTCCATAGGCGCCCAATCCAGTCCCTCTATAGCTTTCTTGTTCCTATGGTACAATATAGATCGCAGAATATTTAGTACTAGTGCAAATCCCAGTCTTCTAGCTTTAAGTGTTCAATTCGGAGCCAAGGCTCCAAATTGCCACTCCAACAGCCAATAATTGACCAAGGAATATTGGCCAAGCCCCAAATCTGTAGCACGGAAGTGCAATCCCAAAAACCGTGCATTGTGTCTTCACTCTCTCTACTGCAAATAGGGCACTCATTTTCAATTTCGACACCTTGTTTGTGTAAGTTGGTCACTGTGAGGAGTGCTTCATGAAAAGCCCTCCTTGCAAATAATTTAACCTTATTTAACACCTTAGATTACCATGGGAGATTCTATCCCTATTGATGTTCGTGCGAGGTAGGCCTGCGCGTGGCCTCTAGTGTGTTTGCTAAGTGGTAGACACTTTGAACTGTTAAAATTCTGTTGCCAAAAAAGTGCCATATTACTCAATCAAAGTTATCAGCCCTCTCTAACGGGTTGCTTAAAATGCAGTCCACATCTGATGATAAGAAATTATATCACAATAACTCCTCGTCCTACTGTCCATTCGGGAGACTCAAGTCCAACACTTTTGCATCCCAAAGCATGCCGAACGGTAAAGATTGAACTAAGAAGGAGAACGGACGAGGTAACCAATGATCTTCCCATACCTTGATATGATGCTCCTGATCCAACTCGCCAATAACACCCGCATTGAATAAGGGTTGCGAGGCAAATATGCCTCTACAAGTTGCTGAAAGGTAATAACCAAGTGCAATATCAAGCAGATTAGAGGACCGAATATACCTTGAACGCAGCACCTTGCTAAGAAGGGATTCCATGTTTAGCATGATTCACCATAATTGTTTTCCTAATAAAGTGTCATTCAAGTTTCGAAGGCATTGTAACCCAAGTCCGCCTTCCTCTATCCAACAAAGCTTGTTCCACGAGAGCCAATGGATCTTCTGTTAGTTTTTATTATGCTGCCAGAAGTTTGCAATCATATTCTCCATATCTTTCAAAAGAGTATCTGGTAGTCTGAAATAAGACATCGGGTAGGCAGGAATATACTGAATAACGGATTTGATCAGAACTTCCTTCCCTGCCTAATACATGGTCTGTTCCTCCTATCCCGGGATTTTTCTCCCTATTCTGTCCCTGACAGACGCGAATATGGCTTATTTATTTTTTCCCACCATGAAAGTGAGCCCGAGATACCTATTAAAACATTTTCTAGCCGAAGTTGTCCCCTAGATGCAATTTCTGTACAGCCATCGACAGGGAGTTGGCACTGAAGACTACTGAAAACTTGGCGATATTGATGAGTTGTCCAGATGCACGCCCATAAGTGCTTAGCACAAATATGATACAGTCCATCTCACTCAATGAAACCTAACAATATATCACGGTGTCATTAGCAAAAAACAAGTGAGACCTGTGGAGCTGATCGACATAAGGCAACACCAACAATACCCCTATTTTGGTAATCAATCTTAGGAAGAGTGTAAGGACCCGAATTCTCCTTTCGATATATATATATATATATATATATATATATACCTAAATGAGAACAATTTACATGTTTCTATGTATAAGCTTTCATTATTTTCATACTTTGTGGTACATGTTCCTTTTAAGTGCAACATGCACAAGTTTAGGATTCATTCTTGTTTTAATTAATAACCATACAAACTATAAAATTCAAGAAAATACATGGATACATATACATATATATACGGTTTATACATATATATATATATACACTTAGGCTATGTTAGACCATCTACTTGGCCAATGAGGGTATTAATTGGGAAAATGACTTAAGATTATTTTAATGCTATCTTCTATGTCTAATACTTAGGAAAAAACATAAAAATCATCCTCACACACACAAGGAAAAATCCGGCCATAACACTCCCCATTTCCACTTGTTTCTTTCACTTTTTCCTACACTCTTTCAACTCTTCAAACCCTCTCCCAACTTCACACACTTTCCTTCTTCAAAACCTCTACAAAGCAAAGAAGACATCAAGGTAAAAATTTGCCTATGGCATGAGCTAGGGTTGGGTTTTTTCTTAATTTCTTAGCATGTTATCTCCCCTATAAGGCCTATGAGGTCACCACAAGTTGGTTTCCATCTTGGGTCTAAGGGATTTCGAGATGTATTGGTCATATATGTGTATATGATGGTTATGATCTTTCTATGAGCATGTTTGGTTACATTCTTGTATAAGCATGTTGAACTTGTTGCCATTATGCTATGTTATCATGTTTTATACCTTGTTAGAGTCTTATATATGTGCTAGAATCTAGAATATTAAGTTTCCTCAGCTGAAATTTCAAGTTATGCATATGCTGGAAATTACTATTCATGCAGAAACTATAGTTTTGAAGCTGAAAATTTCGATTTTTGCAAGGCTGGAAAATCCGAAAATTCCCAACTGAAAACTTGGTTTTTAAACTGTAAATCTAGTGTAAAATAAGCTGGATTTACAGGTTTTTCAAATCTGGAAGTTTGGGTTACGAAAGCTGGAAATTTCAGAAGTTGCGCGCTAAAACGTTTCACGTCGCAGTCTGAAAATTTCAGGTCTCGTAAACTGAAAATCCAAAATTTTATTAACTAAAATTCTATTTTACAACCTTGGGAATATATGTGTGGATTTCCAGCATGTTTTAAGCTAGAATTTTAGTAGTGTGAAAGTTAGAAATTTCAGTTCGAAGTTGAAAATGCCGATTTCGCAAAACTGGAAAATTTGGTACTCTATGTTGAATTTGAGCTGAAATAGTTTGTATTGTCATGAATTTGTGATTAAAATGTGTGGAATTATGTGTATAAGGGCCCGATGTGATAGGGGTGGATGTAGTCGAGTTCGGCCGGGCGGCAAAAGGGCTTGCCGGTCTTAAAAGGTTCTCGATTCTCCATCGTTGCCTAATCCCACCTTGCGTGAACGGAGTGTTCATGTACTGAAGTGGGTCGTAGGATTTTGGCATATGCCCGGGATATGACCACCGGTGTGTTTAGGTTGGGATGGGAGTATCGGTTGGAATTGAATTACGGCACGGCGAAATAAGGTAGCCGCCCGTCGAGGTGGAAAACGGTAAAAATGTGTTGGAATGTGATACTTTTACAAAAGCTGAGATTTATGTGATTTATCAAAGCTGAAATTATATGGTTTTATATGCTTTTATGAAAATATGCAATTTCACACGAACACCTCATGTTCTATGTGAATTTCTACTCAACATGTGTATATGTTGACATTGTTTTGTTGATTTTGTTTTTAGCCGGAATTGAGACACCGGAGGATAGGTACGAAGAGAATGTAGGCGGACACTTCGAGGCATTTAGTTAGTTATGTATATAGGTTATGCTAGGAACTTGAAAGTCAAGCTTGTGTGCATGTAATAAAAGAATGATGTAAACCTCTCTTTAGGAATATTAGTACGTATATTTGGTTTCATTATGTTTTATGCTATCATGTTCTAAAGAAATGGTGGTATGTTAGATGTTGCATGATTAGCTAGAGGTTTCGGAGCGTCAGAGAGAGAGAGGGAGAGAAATTAGGAAACATGGAGAGAGAGAGAGGGAGGAGAGAGAGAATTTTGATCTCTGTTAGTTGCTTACCCAAAAATTGAAAAAACTTTCAATTTGGCGAAATTTTTTAAAATTGTGCACTTGGCATTTTTTTTAAAGAGTGAGTAGTGTTAGTCACCTACAACTATGATTAGTCATAGAACTCCCCTTATAACATAGTACTTCTATTGTTAGCTGGTCTTGTAGGTGACTAACTTTAGTCACATGGTAAAATTATGATATGTGACAAGTATGAAAATTTTACAACAGGTAACTTGGAATTTAATTTTGATGGAAACCTATTACAGCAAGAAGTAAATTAATTTTTTAAATCTTGACTAAGGTAACATACTTTAGCAATAATTTACACCCTACCCACAAAAAAAAAGTACCAAAAAGTCCTACAAACTAGGCCAATCTTGAAGTGGGGAGGGAGGGCCTAACTCGGCCCATGAACCTAGCAATAATGGGCTTGGGCTAGACCTGGTTGGCCTATCCTTCTTTTTTAAAAAAAAAAATCAATTCCAAATATGTATTTTTTTTCCGCACAATTATTTATATTCTATATATTTTATTTTATTTTTGCCTTTTTAGCTTTATCAAATTATTATAAGTCATAGGTTGATTCAATATTTAAGTTTATTTAATTAAAATAGTTACTTATGTTTTTTTTTTTTTCCTTAGCTTTACTACATAAGAAAACCATACTAGCTTTTACTAACTTTGATTTATTGGAGTGTACATGTAAGATATGAAAGATATTACATAAAGAAATAATACACTTGTCAACAATATACTAAGAATAAGAAGAGAAATCAATGGGTTTGGATTAAGGAAATGAATTTGAAAATAGATTGGTCAAATTGTTGGACAGGGCCTACACTAAAAGTATAACAAAATTACTTATTATAAAAATACATTATAATATATATATATATATGATATTATATATCATATCAGTTGGGCCTTGGCTAGGCTCAAGCTGGGCCTTCGCTTGGGTCGACATGGGAAAACCAACCCAATTGAGGCCCACATAAACACCCAAGAATCGATCCAACTCACTTCATACTGTTCATGGACTAGCTTGGCCCGTTTGACAACTTTAGTCATGAGTATAATAGAAGTCATTACACTTTTTTTAGGAGCACTGATCTTCAGAAGTTATTGTACAATTAAGAGTAATAAATACAGTGGTTTAGTGGTTGAATAGTATCCTACCATGCTATAGACTCGGGTTTGATTCCCGGCTAGGTCATTTGACCATGAAAAATTATGTGCCTAATACGGTAGTTGGGAATATAGTTTCAGCTGATATCCTTAAATAAAAAGATGCAATGCTAAGCATTATCCTTTTTTCCATTTATTTTTTCTGCCCTTACCAGAGGAATTTGTTTGCAAATTGAACTTGACAGAAATTTAAATTTTAAGAATATATAGAGATCAAATTTCAAAAACACAAATAGTTATTTTTACAATTTTCAGTAAAACAAAAATTTGAAATTTTGATTATATATGTATAACTACTATTATACAACCATAATAACCCACTTATCATCAATTTATTAAGTACATTGAAAAAATAGTTTCTTAGAAAAACTATACTCATATGAGAAAATGATAAGTATTTATAGTTTAAAAAAAATTTACAATCACAAATGATCAAATCTTAATATAAATTGCATATGAATATATGTTGCATGTTAAGTATATCTTTCACCTTACATTGAAAATGAAACCCAGTTACGACTCTTTATTAGCTTGAATTCAAAGAGGACAAATTGGTCATTATGAAATAATTTTTGGGCATATTGTAAATTGCCACCTAATCCAAAAAATATTAAAAACCCTACCAAACGGGCTCCTCTTGAATCCAGTTGATATCAGCCCACCGAACACAACCTGCCAGACACCAAAAAAAGTTGGATAGATACTTTATTTTGTCAAAACAATTCAATGGGATTGGTGTCCAGCCCAATCCAGTCGGCCTACCAAACACTACAATAAGAAATGAAAGATATAACATACAGAAATAATACATTTGTTATCAATTTAGTGAGAATAAGAAGAGAAATTAATGGGTTCGGATCAAGGAAATGATTCTCGAAATAGATTGGTCAAATCGTTGGACAACGCCTAAACTAAAATTATAACAAAATTACCCATTCTAAAAATACATTTTAATATGTGTGTGTGTGTGTGTGTGGCCTTGGCTGGACTCGAGTTGCACCTTGGCTTGGATCGACATGGGTTTGGGCCGAGATGGGTTGGATTTGCAACAACAAACCCAATTGAGGTGCACGTAACCATCCATGAACCGGCCCAACACACCGCATAGTTTTCATGGGTTAGGCCTAGATCGGGTTGTGTCACCTGGCTAGTAGGTCGGGTAGGCCCGTTTGACCCCTTTAGTCTCAATGTTCTGAAACTCAGACCAGACAGAATCGATCATCTTACTTGTTATTGGTTCAACCAGTTCGATCGGTTCAACCATAAATTCGATGGGTGTATCATCATAGTAAATTGTAAAATATATTTAATACCATGTATATATATAATATGTTATAGATATTAATAAAAAAAAAAGTACACTTAATACATGAAAAAAATATTAAAAAAAGTTTTCAGTTTTTTATAATTCTTTCAAATTTTTGTTAAGAAGATATTATTTCATATCAAATATCCAACCAAATTCATAAAATATTAATCGAACTGAATAACAAACTCCACCATTAAGTTTACAAGTATTTCTAAATCACAAAGTTCTAATAAATGAAATCATCTTTCAAAATCTATTACATGACAAAAATATCCAATCATAGTCTTTATCGATGAGTTGATTCCTTTGTTGTTTCAAAAGATGATGGATTTTACCATGGCTCGAAGCTATAGTAACAAATTTTAACAAAATCAAATTATTATTATTATTTATATTAATTTGACCTAAGTGACATGATTAATTACAGTAAAGTTATGCAATTTTAAGGGGGAAAAAACCATTTTAAGTATTTTGAAACTTAAGTTAAAAAAATAAGGTTTTCAATTTTTTGCAAGAAACAAAAATTTGTAGAAGTGCACAGCGAAATCAAAAAGATGCCATTTGTGAATTAAGAATGCATTTAAAGCAAAATTATCCATCTCCTTTATTGCACAACAGATAAGATGCAAATGTGATTTTCTATGCCAAAGAACTTTAAATACTTAGGTCTAAGTTCTAACTCAAGAGGCTTTAACTAATTATAAGAAATTTAACAAGATAAATCAGTTATAACAAAAAAGAAAGTTTCTTTGATCTATCATTAAGAACTAAATTTTTTTTAAGAAAAAGAAGTAGAGAGAGAGAGAGAGAGAGAACATACCAAAAGAATCAAGATTTTATTGATCTTGTATTTTGTAGAATATTTGTAGTTTGTTAAACAAATAAGATTTTTTTGAAAAAAAAAAAAAAAAAAAAACCAGCGACCCGCTGGTTCAAGTGGTCGAACCAGCATCGGTTATTAGCTGGTTCAGGCAGGTTGACACTAGGTCAATTGGAGGGTGGTTTTTTGGGTTCAATCGGACTGAGCAAGCATCTAGTTCCTAGTCAAACTGACCGGTTTGATCCAAGTTTTAAAACATTGTTTAGTCGTGAGTCTAATAGAAGCCACTATACTTTTTGTAAGAGCATTGATCTTGAGAAGTTATTGTTCGATTTGAGCAACATGCATTATTGGTTTAGTGGTAGAATAGTATCCTACCATGCCATGGACTCACGTTTGATTCCTGGCTAGTGCATTTGGTCTTGAGGATTTCTCTGCCTAATACAGCAGTTGGGTCTGTCGTCTCAACTGACATACTCAGATGAAATAGGCACTGTTGAGCCTTATCCTTTTTTCTATTTATTTTTTGTCCTTTTACGAGAAGAATTTAGTCGCAGATTGAATTTATCTAAAATTTTAATTCCAAGAATAGACACAGATCAACTTTCTAAAACGCAAACAGTTATTTTTGTAATTTTCAGTGGAACAAAAATTTTAAATTTTGATTATATATGTATATCTACTATTATACAACCATAATAACCCACTTATCATCAATTTAATAAGTATATTGAAAAAATAGTTTTTTTAAGAAAAACTATACCCATATAAGAAAATTGATAAGTATTTATTGTTTTAATGGCAGATTACATCTACACCCCTTGATATATTATGTCATTACAAATTAGTCCTTCTTACTTTAAAAATTACAAATACTCCATCAAGGTATAGAAACTTTATTGTAAATATTAATAGAGATATCTAAAAGATAGCATTTATACAAACATAGTAGTCAACCCGACTACCATCAAGAGATGTACCTCATTGAGTCTATCAAAATCCCTCGATAAATTTTGTTATTCCACCAACCTTTACGAAGTAAATTTATTTTATACCACCACAACCACCACCGGGTATTGCCATCTAGTATCCGATATCACCGGTATGTTATTATTATTTTTTTTTTTTTGTGAAATTGACTTTATAGATAGCTTCTACATCTTGGATTTGTTAAGACCATGTGAATCTCGTACTAAAACCTCACTGGAAACAACAAAATTATAACTCGCAATTACATTCCAACTTGATCAATGATGAATTTCATTGAACTTACACATATCTCAAGAGTTATTTGTAATTTTTAAAATAAGAGGGACTAATTTATAATTACACCATAGCTCAAGAGATTTAAACATAATTCGCCCTAGTTTTAAATATCAAACTTTAACCATATAATAGAATTATAACATAGCACTTTTATTTTTAGTCAGTCTTGTAGGTGACTAACGTTAGTCACATGTTAAAATTATGATATGTGTTAAGTATTAAAATTTTACGATAAGTTAGTTGTTTTTTTAATTTTGATGAAACCTATTACTGCATCAAGTAAATTAAATTTTTAATTTTTGACTAAGATAACATACTTCATTAATAATTACCACCCCTCAAAAAAAAAGTATCAAAAAGTCATACAAATTGGGTGGAGATTATATAAATTGAAACATCTGTTCCAAAAGCTTTAAAAGGGCTAAAAGTTCGAGCAAAACCTAACAGGCACTTAAGGGGAAAAATGAAAGAAAGGAAGAAAAAACACAAAACAAAACAAAAAAAAAACAAAACAAAACAAAGCAAAGCAAAAATAAGGGAAAGAAAAAGTCCGCCAAATACTCGAGTCAAAGCTACACATGATTAGAATACATTTTGGGGAATATATGTGATATGAGATATCTCATATGTGTACAAGTAGGGCCACCTTTGGACTGTTACATGTTCGCCACATGTTAGCCCGTTCCTAGTGGAGCGAGACTCTGGTCCAACATTATCATCCTCCTCGAGCCTTGACCTCAAGGAGAACATGCTCTCCTCGAAGAAGGCACTCTCCTCAAAGAGGTCTCTCTCCTCAAGTGGTCTTTGGTTGCTGCTTGTTTGGCGGCTCACGCTGATACATCGAGTAGGGAGTATGTGGCCGTATGTTGTCATCCCTAACACCTACCACCAACTCTGGCAATAGATATACCTGCCCCTACAACCACATGTATGGACAGGATGTTCTATGTTAACGTTGGTTAAGTTGTCCTGAGTATCCCTAAGTTTACCAACTTAGCCCCATTCTCAAGGAGTTGGCTAAAATCCCCTCTTACTATACATACTCCAGGGAAAATCTCCATAAAGATAACTCACACTTTTTATACTAAAATTCTGTTCGATTTTCTGCAAAATTCATTATATTCTTCCTACCTTACGCTGATTTAAGCATCGGATGGTTTTTGTCGAAGACACTTCCAGTTAGACTCACGTGTTTTTCATCTTAGCAAGACAAGAACCCACCAGTATCTGTCGGACCAGAATTCCATGTCAATTTGAGGAAAAGGTCCAAGTCTCGACCACATCAATATGGATGAAAACTTGCATATTATAAGAAATACTAAAATCATTACAAAAAGTGAGTAATTTTGGAGTACAAGCCGTTGGGTATCATTTAAAATGGCAAATCCACCTTCTGAGAAAACATACTGTTGGAAAACGATTAAGGGCGAATTCATAAAATTGCAAAATTAAAAGTCTACCAATTTAACCTATCAAACAAAAACTTAAGACTTACGTTTGATCAGTTCAAATTTGAATGTATCAAATTGTCATTTACACAACACCTAATTCACGTTAATCCTGCTAACCATACATTAACCACACCTCACGCATTGGGCAATCAAATTAGGCCCATGGAAAACAATGAATTCCCCTGCAGTAATTCTTGGAGCGCCATTGTTAATTTCCATAAACGTAAATACATACAGTTACAGCATCAATGGTTATTTGCTAGTAATTCTTTACAGGAGAAAACTTCATTTTCCATCCCTCACATTTACATCTATTTCAATTTTGGTCCCTCATATTTATGTACTTTTACATTTGGTCCCTCACATTATATTTTTTTATCCAATGTCATCCTTCCGTTAAATTTTCTATTAAAAAGCTAACAAATTAGTTACATTTTGCCCCCCAATCCGTTAGCTTTTAACAAAAAAAATAACAAAATGATGACATTGGATAAAAAAGAGAAAACTTCACTTTTCATCCCTCACATTATACTTATTTCGATTTTGGTCCTTCATGTTTACGCACTATCACATTTGGTCCCTAACGTTATATTCTTTTATCTAATGTCATCCTTCCGTTAAATTTTCTGTTAAAAACTAACAAATTAGTTACATTTTACCCCCCAAATTAGTTATATTTTGCCCCCAAATCCGTTAACTTTTAACAAAAAATTTAACAGAAGGATGACATTGGATGAAAAAAATATGACGTGAGGGACCAAATGTGATAGTGTGTAAACATGAGGTACCAAAATCGAAATATGTATAAACGTGAGGGGTCAAAAGTAAAGTTTTCTCGATAAAAAATATAATGTGAGGAACCAAATGTAATAGTGCGTAAATATGAGGGATCAAAATCAAAATAGGTGTAAATGTAAGAGATGAAAAGTGAAGTTTTCTCTTTTTTACACCAAATTGAGAACCAGTTTAGATTTTTTTTTTTTTAAAAAGTTCAGTGAAATATATGTGTGTGTGTGTGTAGTTGGATTTTTTTTAAAAAAATAAACTAAAAAAGAAAAAAAGAAAAAAAGAAAAAAAAATAGAAACTATCCCAGGTAGTTAAAAATAAAAACACTGCGATATCCAAGCGCAAAACTGTTGAGTTCAAAAGAAAAACTCTACCGAACTCTAGTACCACTTTATTTTTAAGACTATCCAAAGCTCTACTATAAAATAATTTTTTTTTGTTACAAAAAACACTTGACTTCTATGACTATCCAAAGGGATCCTCAATCAGCTACAGAAAATTCAAATCAGAGAAAACCGCATAAATGAAGACCATGGTAAGTCTGAAAACCAGCCAAAATGCACATTATCAATAAATCCAGCTAACGTATTTGGATTTCTCAACAGCCAGCAAAAATTCTTTCTCGACCAAACTGAACAGATTCTACGAGCCTGCACTTATCAATAAATCCCAGTGCATCATCACATGAAATGGAGAATATGAAAGCTACGTAGACAGATTCTAGCATTAAAAGTTTCAAATTAATAGCGCGGTATCATAAAGACTAAGAACCAAGAGCCAAGAGTCATTATCAGGTGACAAAACACATTCTTGAAGATCTGAACAAGCCTCTCAAATTTCCAACGACATGATGCGTGGTAACAAATAATAATAATAAGGTTTAACAAAAAATGAATCAGACCCAGTTCCAACATGCAATAAATAGTCCTAAAGACAGCCTACAAAAAATAGAACCAAAGGCATCCATGGATTCCCAAGTGTTCAACTTCACATCTACTCCCCCAACTCATCCTAAGCAAAAATTCATCAAATTTTAATTTTGGGACTCGCTCTTCTTATCTCCATTATCCTCCCCTTCCCTTTCGTCCAACAACCTTCCGGACTCCTCGTCGGTCTGTTGAGTCTTCCTCTGCGCTTCCTTGGCCTTGAGGGCCTGCAGCTTTGAGTGATTGTAATATGCAACACCTAAGAAAGCCAATCCATAACCAGCCAGATTTATGGGGGTCACAGTGTCCCTAATAACAGACCATGAGAAGGCAATCAAGAGCCAATCCTTCACCACGCCAGCCACATTCATGGTCAGGGCGGACGTCTTCCCAACAAGCAAGAACACGGCTAGATTCAACGCAAAGGCACATAAAGAATTGGTCCCGAAAATCAAATAATCAAAATGGAAGCTCGAGCTCTCCTTCAACAAAGGGTACTCGACAAAAACCCATGGGAAAAACAAGAAAACCAAGCAGCAAGGGGCCACATAATAAAGAGAAGTAATGGGATTGAGAGTGATCCCCTTAGAGGTCAGCAAGATCTGAATCATGACAAGCCTGGTGGCCTCGAAGGCAACAGCGCCCAACTGAAGGGTGAGTCCCCAAGTGTCGAATTTCGCCTCACCATACGCGGCGATCGCGACCCCGATCGAGATCGAGACCATGTTCGCCATCGTCTCCGACTTGAATCCCTCCTTCTTGAACAACACGCCGATGACGTACACGGCGACGGGCATGAGCGCCTTGAGCATTTGAATGAACGACACAGAGAGATAGATGTAAGCAGAATTGGAGAGCCAGAGGGAGAGAGAGTACAGAAGGCCGATGGGCACTACCGATTTGAGGTAGAGATCCCAAGACATGGTGACGGGATCCACAACCCGGAAGACGCGCACGAGGAGATAGGCCAGAGAAGAGCAAAACGCCATGTGAATCATGGTGAGCGAGATGGGATAAGGCCAATTGTACAGCTTCCGATCCAGGATGTACTTGTTGTAGATGATGACGGTGAAGGAAAGGAAGATCCATATCGCGACGTAGGTGTAGGACAACACGATCTTCTTCAGCACTCCTTCGCTCAGAGCTCCGCCTTTCCCCATTGTATTGTGTTTTGAATCTTGATCTGTTTTTCTAATCTCTCACACTCTGCGTGCGATTTTTTTTTTTTTCAGTCGATAGATATAAAGACGTGAAGAAAGAGAAGCGTTACAAACGTTGGGGAGTGCTGTATTATATAGTTTGGTTTTGACACGGCAAAAAAAGAGGGGAAAAAAAAAAACAATTATGTTTAGGACACCAATTTTCAACTAACAAAGTTGTTGCACGTTTTCTAATTACATTTAGACAGCTCCAACCCGCAAATTTTGGCATGAAGTATTATTTGGCATTATAGTTTACATACAAGCACAAAGCAAAAACAAGAAAGATATCAAAAAGGATAGAAAGAACTTTTTTTTAACCAAATAAGAATTATTAATCAATACACATGTATGTCACCGGCTATTAATGTATGCTAGCAGCATAGGCATTCTTTTAAACGTGTGCTTCATAATTGATATTTATTAAATCTTTTTTTTTTGGGCATATTAAATCTTTTATTGTTAACTATTCCACATCAAATAAATATTAATATGTGGGCTACCTTATAAAGGTTTGAGCAATTTTTACCTCTTAAGCTAACTTTTGGGGTTGAGTTAAGCACAAGCCTCTAATAGTTCTACATGGTATCATACCAAGCTAGATCCTGCATTGTTAATTGGACTCCCAACTATACTACTTTCACGCTCCAAGTTGTTTCCCGTAGGCCTAGGCGTGAGGGGGGCTTGTTAACTATCCCACATCGAATAAATACTAAGATGCGGCCTACCTTATAAAGGCTTAGGAATCCTCACCTCTTAAGCTAGCTTTTGGAGTTGAGTTAGGCATAAGTCCATAATACTTTCTACATTTATATCTATATATAAGTTTAAAAGTCATGGAGTTGAGTTAGGCATAAGCCCCTAATACTTTCTACACTTATATCTATATATAAGTTTAAAATGACTTTTATGTATTTAAGATCACCTCTTGAGCTAGTTTTTTAAGTTGAGTTAGGCATAAGCCCCTAATACTTTCTACATTTATATCTATATATAAGTTTAAAATGACTTTTATGCATTTAAGAGAATAGGTGAACGAAAAAGTAAAACAAATGTGGGAAAGATGCGAGAAAATAATAAATTAAAATTGAAAATAAAACAAATGTGGGCAAGATGCGAGAAAATAATAAATTAAAATTGAAAATAATTCAAAGTTGTTGGGAAAACAATGATTTTGAATATCAACAAAACAAGATGTTTGTAGTGGTGGTTTATAGGAATGGCAATGGGATGGGTTTGGCCAAACCCAAGACCCACCCTATCGGGGAGTTTTTGGACCTAGGCCTAGACCAACTCCGGAGCCAATGGACTCAATTTATATTTTTAAAATAATTATAAAATATATATTTTTTTAAGAAAATTGATATTACTACAACTTTATAAACATGAAAAAAATAATAGTAATACCAAAGCACTAATTATTTACAAATTTTTGTGAACATATTTTAATTTTTAAAAAATTAAACATCGTTATCACATATTTTTTTGCACATATTTTGAAATCATAACTTAATTATTAATGTTATATAATTATTTTGATATATAAGAGTATCATATTCATTTTTTTAAGTAACTGTTTATATAATATATACTTTTACATATGAAATATAGATGTATATTATTAAATTTACATAAAATAATAAATAATATATATATATATATATATATAAATTACTAACGAGATGGATCTAGGGTGGGTCCACGATTTAAAATGAAGACTCGGGACCCAACCTAGACCCGGTTAGGAGTCTTAAAATCCGCCCCATTAGGGGCAGGTCCGGGTCCGGGTCCGGGTCTAACCTGAAGCCATTGCCATCCCTAGTGGTTTATTTCGTAAAATATAAATATAATTGCAACCATAGTTTAAATACAATACAAAAGTCAAAAGCAATTGAACAATGCTTAATATAAATAAAATAACAACAAAGTTTAGTATACTTAATCGTTATTTTCAATTGTATTGCAATGACTGAATCACCTAGATAAACTAGTTAGCCTTAAAGAAATATTCGCCCCACAAACCGGTGCAATGGGCCTACGATACTCCTTCTGGCATAAAACAGTCCAGAGATTCGTTCCAAGCCACAATGCTACTTAGAAACTCACTTCGAAAGCTAATTAACTCAATATTTATCATATGCAAGTAAATGCACACCAAACACGAAAGTAGATAATTGATATTTTAATCTCACTCGACCAGAGATGCACTCAAAGAAATGTATTCTCATACTGATCAATTCAGAGAAAATATTATCACAATTGTTTTTTGTTATGTTGTGTGTTTCTGCAGGGGAACAAGAGGCAGCTATTTATCGGCACGGAGAGACAACGAGCATAAATGTTGGGCATTAACACCTATTGAAACCACTTTTGCTGGCCACGGTCAAACAATGAATCTAGAGAAGCAGCAGCCTAGAAATATGTATGGAGTCAACATAGCTGTTTTTTAGACGTGTTAATAACATTGTAACATTTAATTTAAAGTTTGAATTTAAATTATAACTGTTACTGCATGCTATTTCAATAAAAGGTAAGTCCGAGACTAAGACAATTAGCTCAAACACCTGTGCCCCGAGACTTGTGGCAGGAGTTGGGCCTTGTTGGGGCGGGCGAATAAGCAGCGTGCGCATGTGGGGCTACCCATATGCAGAACTTAGTGAATTAGTTTATATTAACTTCACACTTAACCATATTTATACTTGAATTGTTAAGGCTAAATATCCAATATGGAAAATTTGAATTTAGCTTTTGAACACAGACAACACTCTCTAGGCTTTATATATAGGTTTCCACTAAAAATGGTTTAATCCTAAATTAGCCCTTTCAAATGCCATCATTAAATTTGATCAGCAAACTTTTCGACTTAAATTCCTACTACTAGTTTTACGTTAGCATTCACCTTCCAAAGAATGATCGCTTAATTTGCACTCCCCAATGTGAAGTGAGTTTTAGACTTCACTCCCTAATGGTGTCAAAAAGACATATATATCTTCCAAATATATTATAATCACAAGACTTACTCACTATGACGTCATTTGTTTACTTCCAAAACTCAAAAAGGGTTATAACTTCACCTCATTTCTTTGCACCATTTTCAGCTCGAATTAAATAGGTACAAGAAAAAAAAAATCCCAAAATTTAAAAAAACTATAGTGAAGTAATCCTTTTTCTTGTATTTTTTGGATTTCTAATTCATCCGAGAGTACTGCGAAGTATTATGGTCCAAGTTGTGATTTTGGCTCTGATATGGGATACCTCTCACTCATCCACGTGGCCCAATCACAAGTAGCTAAGTGTACCATATAAGCCACATATCTTGTACCTGCCACGCGAGCTACCACACCCTTGATAAAATATAAGAGGTCGAGCAAAGAACCTCCCTTGAGGAGACCGCATAAATTGAGGACGGACTCATGACCTCACCAGTCTCATAACATCGAGAAAGGCATATTGAGCAAAGAGTGCAATCCGTACCATGGCACTATTCCTTCTGACATGCACTATGGTTTCCTACAGAGAAAACACCTGGGATCTTAGCCACTATAGCAAAGCCATGTTTTCGCCTTAGTAAAAGGAAGCATAATGCCATAGGTGCTCTTAGACCCTCCATCTCAATCCTAATTCACCAGTTAAATAGAACCATCCTTCATTTATAAATATACTTGAGAAATTCTCCATAAAGGTAAATATTCATTAGATACCGAACCTCTGCTCAAGTATCCATTTAATATTCATACACTTTTCTGACTTAAGAATTAGAGGATCTTCGCCAGAGATACTTTTAGCTAGACTTACATATGTTTCATCCTAGCAGATCGAGGAGCCTACAAGCAACACCAGTCAAGTCAGCTTCCATCTAGGACCAGATTCCCCATCCAAGATTTGACCCCATCAAGCTACCAACTCAGGAACCTAATTTACCCATTTACAGTTTAGTTTGATTTTTTTTTTTTGATCAAAACAATGTCAGGGGCAATTACTGATAGGCTAGAATAGAATCGAAAAGCACCTACAAAGGTGCCAATTCAAGAAGCACATGCCTTATTGGCCAGAGCGGCCAAATGTAGCGAGGATATGTTGTATGTTTGGAAAAATGGATCGAGGAGTCTAACAGTAGATTCTAGGAGCGTTGGGATAAGCAACGAAAGGAAGATTCGAAGAGGGCCAAACTCATGGCCTCCATGCTAGAGTCACTCCGTATGTCCTATCCATACTATGAAATGAACATGTAAAAGTGGCAAGAAAAATGGATAGCTTTGTTAACATTCCTCCGACAATGGTGCCTCCACAACGGAGTAAGGCCGAATAATATTACTGGCCAGAGATCTACAACTAGGGAGACTGAATCTTGGAGGTAACCATCATCGTGGAATTTGAATCTAGGGGCATACGCTTAGATGAAGAGGGAATAGGTTCAAAGAATCATTTTGCCGAACCTGCTATACCCTATGGAATGCCAAGCCAAAAGGAGAGAGGCCAACTAGCCACAAATCAAGATGACAACACACTTTTGTCTTGTTAAGAGATATAGGAAATATTGCAACAAGAGCTTGTGAAGCATAAGTTGTCAACCTAGCCGCCTAGGTATTCTGGTGCATATCCCCAAATTATTGATTTGATTCCTGTATTCACCACACAGTGTACAGAAGTCAGAGTAAATTGTAAATTGAAAGAGTGTTATTTCCTAATTCTCTAACTAGTAAAGCTTTTTTTATGTTATATCTAGTTGAAATCAGGTTCTGTTCCAAACTAGCCAACTATGAAAAGTCTATTCCATAGTCACTTCTATCGACTACCTCATGAGGTGTCCATACTAGAATTAACCACTATGAGATAAATGCCAAGGAGTCAGCTAAAGAATACAAGGGTAGATTTGTCTGGGCCATGTACTTTTGTCCAGTAATCATACCATAAAAGAGTTACATTAGTTTTGGTCATAAGGGCTATGCATCTCGAATTGAAAAAGAGAATGTTTGGCCAACAATTTGCGCCATTTTTTGACCTAATCAAACATGTTATTAAACCAAAGAGGTCACCACGACAAGGTCACTCACTATCAAGTTAGCCTAACAGAAATTTAGGATGACCAAGTTAGTGTCGCAAAGAGTCAATTGGAGAATGAAGTGGGTTTAGCCCAAGTCATTTCCCGAAAAAACATAATTTGTCCAATCTGGGTAAAACCAAGGGCATTACAACCTCATATCAAAATACCTTATGGTGTTCTAAACAAGCTGGAATTTTATTCTAATATGGAAAGGCGTTATGCATTCAATGCCTTAAACCTTGAGGCTATTTTTGACTAGCTATTAGCTAATGGAAAAATTAAACTTCCTAGTGATCATAGAATGCCAACAGCCAAATGGCTGGAAGGTACATCTTATCGCAAGTTCCACAATACTTGGACTCATAATACTGACGAGTGTTTGGCATTTAGGTGGTTGATCCAAAACTATTTGAATAATGACACTTATGCTTCTTGCTAGAATCGATGAACAAAAAGTAGATGGTAGTCGACAAAAAACCATTTCAGATAAAAGGTGCGAACGTGGTCAATGTACAAGATGGAGCAATAAAAAAGGAAGACCAACAGAATGAATAAATGGTAATACCACCAAAGTTGCAACTTGTGCTTTGTGTGAGATACTATTTTGAAATGGCAATAGTGTCATGGTTCTATCTGATAAGAGCAATAAGTTCATATTATCCTTGGGCCAATCCCATCGCTTGCTTTTCTATGATCCTACAGCTGCCTATGGTGCCATATCCCCCTCTTCATACACTCGGAGGGCATTGTGCCAATGGCGAATCACTAAGGAATGTATGGAATGGAAGTAAAACAGATCAAAGTCTACTTCAAAGGGTTAACAGAGAAGCAAGTGACAAGAGGAGGGTACCCTTTAGTCCGTCTCAAAGATGTGAGCCAGTTTGAGAGCCAGTTCATTTCAGGTTCATCAGGCCACCACTAGCCTCAAAAGGATATTGAACTACGGTGAGGCATCCCAAATTCCCTAATGGGAGAAGCCCTCGTGAAATAACTCATACACAATATCGGAGGTACCTAAGAGAGCTCAAGAAAACTGAACAACTTAAGAGAGAAACAGTCGAACCTGGCAAAGGAAAGCCCCGTGATATCGATCAATTCCAAAGGCAAGGTAGTCATTTCGATTGGCATCCAACTAAAGAAAAGGATAGTTATTTCGATTGTCTCAACAAGTGACAAATCAAAGAACAATGCTACAGATGATATGAAAAATGACAAAGATGAGAAACCATTGGCTGGAATTGATTGACAGGATTGAGTAACTTAATCTGAGAAACAAGGAGTTGCCGATGGAAGTTGTAAGCAAGCCTTCAGATATAGCATTAGCCAGTGGTTACAACATCCATATGGAGTGCAATATGGTATGGGCACTTCTTCCTAATTTTATAGCTAACGATAGTTGCAGTGATGATATAGGTTCTAGCGAGAAAGTATGGGATGTCAGTGAACTCGTAGCCTTCTTTGTTGGAGGTGATTCTGAACAATTAATTTAGAAGAGTAGCGCAGTCGAAGAAATCAAGATTTTGTTCTAGAAACCACCGCCAAGCATGGCGAAACATGTAAAGCCTCTCTTTTTAGCTGGCTATCTCGATGGCAAGCCCAAAGGCAGAATGTTGGCTGACAACAGAGCTGTCGTGAACATCAAAGAGGGTGCCGTGAAATATATCGAAAAGGGAAATGTGACCTCTTGAAAACATATGTGGTAATCAGCAACTTCTCAAAAAGAGAGGCCGACATTATGGGTATTCTGCATTTCAAAGTGAGCATTAGAAGCAAGACTGTTACATCTGTATTCTTTGTGATAGATGCAAAAACTTCCTGCTATGCTTTGTTAGGGAGGGATCGAATTCATTCCACCATGTATGGTCTATCAATGTTGCATCAATTCTGGATCTTTCTAATAGATAGCAAGAATAAACCAGAGGTAGTGAAGGTAGAAGAAAGGTCGTTCACGACCAATGTCAATGTCATAGAAGGTAGGAATTATTCCAACAATGTTAGACCCTATAGGTTCATCAAACAAGACAAATATGGCCGCTCAGTTTGTGCTGCCTCGTCTGTGACGCCAATTAGTTTAGAAGTAGCTATAGTGTCCAAAAAAGTTAGTAGGCATTGCAACATCAATATAAGACCAATTTCTATATGTTTATGAAGAATAAGCTCGACATCAATAAAGATGTAATTTATCTTCATAATTTTGGAGTGGAAATAATAAATCAAACAATGGCCTTGCTAGCCAAAGACCTTCTCAACTATTACAACTATAATATTGATGTCATTTATGAGCATGATAAAGATCTCACTCCAACGGACGAGACCAACTTAGAAGAACTAAGTGCCGCTCCAGCCAAACTTAACCATGTCAGAATCCAAGTCCAGGATCCTATCATTGAAGTGGAGCTTGATGTTGAAAATGACCATAGGCCAACATACATTAGTGATTTGCTAAGTCCTGAAAATAAAGAGGTCATGATCAAGTTACTTAAACAATACAAGGACCGTTTTGTATGGAATTATGATGAGATGCTTGGTCTCAGCAGGGACATTGGTTGAACATAGTGTGCCCATCTTGCTAGGGTTTAAGCTACAGAAACAACCTTTTAAAAAAATCTTTGAAGAGGTCTGCATCCAAGAACAAATTTAGAGGTTGCTTAAGTAGACTTCATCGAAGTAGCCAAATATCCCGAATGGGTGGCCAATGGTGTCCCTGTCATCAAAAAGAATAGCAAGCTTAGAATTTGCCTAGATTTTAGGGAATTGAATTTAGCGTCACCTAAGGATGAATACATGATGCCAATGGTAGACATGATGATTGATACAGTAGCAAGACATGAGTTCTTAACTCTTATTAACGACAATATAGGTTATAACCAAATCTTTGTAGCCGAAGAAGATATCCCAAAATTGGCATTCTAATGCCTAAGAGGCATTGGTACCTTCCGTTGGAAGGTCATTCTGTTTGATCTTAAAAATGCCAGGGCTACGTATCGAGCCATGAATTGTATTTAGCATGACTACATAAATAATTTCATCAAGATCTACATTGGCAATCTCATGATTAAGTCTAAAAGTTTTGCTCAACAGCTAGAGCATTTGACTAAGGCTTTTGACAGAATGAGAAAATTCCAGCTAAGGTTATACCTACTTAAGCGTGTATTTAGAGTGGCTATAGGCCACTTTCTCGGGTTTTTGGTGTATAAGAAAAGTGCCAAAGTGGAATCCAATAAAGCAAAGGCTATTTTGGCCGAACAACCACTTCGAACAAAGAAAGAGCTTCAGCAATTTCTCGAGAAGATAAACTACTTAAGAAGGTTCATTTCAAATCTTGCAGGTAAAAGGAAATTCTTCTCACCTTTGCTTAAATTTTAAGACCATGATAAATTTTTATGGTCTGAAGAGAATGAGCAGTCATTTGAAATAATCAAAGAAACCTTAACTTCCCCTCCTGTGATGATGCCGACACGACAAGGAGAACCACTTAAGTTATATATTTCGGCAACCAATGAAACCATTGGGCCTTTCTAGCCCAAGATGGTGAAAATAGCTTTGAATGAGTTGTATATTACTTAAATAGGTACTTGAATGATATCAAACAGAAAAACTATGTTTGACACTTGACTTGTGTGCATTAGCTTTAGCACTATTTGCTGCCGATTAAAGTTCTTGTTATAAGTAGTGTTAATGTGATCAAGTAAATGCTTTTGAGGTTGACAGTCCGGTTTGATTGGCCGATGGGCCATCGACCTTCTGGAATATCAATTACAATTTGTTCTGCAAAAAGTAGTGAAAACCAAACTCTAGCCAATTTTCTCATCAACCACCTAACATCGAAATCGATGAAGAAGTGGCTCATCAGATCAAAATGCTTCTAGTGTTTCTAAAGCTATGGATACTCCAGTTTGATGTATCTCGAAAGGGACAAGGCATCTGGGGTAGGTGTAGTAATCATTTCGCCATCCAAGATCAAAATTGGCTTGGCGGTCCAATTAGAATTCCTTTGTACCAACAACCAAGCCAAGTATAAAGCGTTGAGTCTTGGGCTTGCATTGTTACACGAGTTAGGGGCCTCTAACATCAATGTGACTAGAGATTGGTAGCTTGTCATCAAAAAAATTCAAGGAGCTTTTCAATGCAGAAATCCTAATCTTAACAGCTATATTTCCACAGTTAATGCATTGTTAATGGGTTTCAATGAAGTGATACTTCAACATGTGGCTGGAAAATGTAACTTTGAAGCCAACAAATTGGCTCAAGTAGCCACAGGAGTTGAGTTTCCTATGCAAGGCAGCTAGTTACATTGTAACAACGAAAGCCTATCCATATCACTTTGAACGAAGTAATGTTTATGTCATTAAAAGTACCATGAAGAAATCAGGAGACTGGCGCAAACCTATCTTGGATGATTTGAAGAATCCCTCTCAGGACACTTCTCGACAAGTCAAGTTGAGAGCCACCCACTACATGGTTTTAGGTGATGATCGGTTGTATAGACGAAGTTACGATGATATACTCTTATAATACATTAGAGAACAAGAGAAAGTGAGTTATGATGGAAGTACACAAAGGAGTATGTGGAGCCCATCAGAGTGGCCACAAAATAGCATGGTTGATCAAATGATATTGCTATTTCTGGCGAAAGATGGTGCAAGATTGCCATTGGCTAGCCAGAGGGTGTGAAAACTACTAATTACATGGCCCTATTCAGAGAGTTCATGCCGAAAAAATAAACCTTATAGTAAAACAATGGCTATTTGATGCTAAGCCATTGATCTTATAAGAGATATCTTTCGTCCCTTTTTGAAGTAGCACACGCATATCATTATGGCTACTGATTACTTTACAAAGTGGGTAGAGGTCATTGTTTCAAACAAACTGACCAAGGAGCCATGACCAGTTTTATCAAGGAGAATATTGTCTACTGAATTGGAATACCACAAACCACTGTGATAAACAGGGGAGCCATGTTCACGAGATCTGGAGTGTAGGCTTTTGCCAAAGACTATGGCATTCAACTCTCACATTCCAATCCATACTACACATAGGGGATTGACCAAGCCGAATCTATCAACAAAAACCTAAAGAGTATCATTTCAAAAATGATGGAAGATAACCCTAGAGCATGGCATCTATTGCTTTCTGAAGCACTATGGGCATATCAAACTAGTAAGCGAACCAATAAAGGGTTACCCCATTTCAGCTAACTTATGGCCGTGATGTATTCTAGCCTATGGAAACCAATGTGAAATCTACTTGAGTTGCCCAAGAAAATAATCTGGTTACTGATGAATA
>JAOWBU010000847.1:0-25000 GCA_026212405.1 Petrea volubilis
TTTTCACTATCTCTTATTATATTGTCACAAATATAACAAGCTTGGAATTTAGATGTATCTTTTTAGTGGGATATTATTGGTAAAGAAAGAAAATTAGCTAGCTATCACTCAAAACAATTTGTACTACCCAAATTTTCGACATGATCTCATAGCAATTTCCATTTAACTAAACCATCAGTGCAGTACCAATACGCATGAATATCATGAATTGTACATACAACGCACATTAATGGAAACAAGAATCGTGGCTAGATATATAATCCAGTATCTTGCTAAACTGCGGACGGGATCCCTTACTCCAAAACGATGTCCCATCTCATGTTCCATACTCTAAATTCATGACATGTGTAAATCTTCAAGATTTACTTAACGGAAGATTAATTTGCAAGAACTTCAGCTTCTAAGGGTCAATGACTCAACAGATAACGTCCCATTACAAAAATTGGTAACAATTCAACCGATAATACAACTCAGAACGGAGGAAAATCAAAATTATGCAGGAATATGTACTGAAACTTAAAGCCCTCGAGATCGACCTTAGTTACATCAAACGACCAATAAATTATCTGTGACAAAGTTTCAAGCGAGAGACTGGGAAGAGACATAAAGGGGTCCTGTGCTAATGCTTAGATGTAAATCTTAATGAACAATACGTTGTAAAATCGAACTGAAATTTGGTAAAATTTTCGCAAATCCATTGATTTGGAAGGGTTCGATCCGTTTTTAAGCCAATTATTTCTATAAATTCGATTTGGTCTTGGGTACAACTAAGTTCAAAATTAAACAAAACTAAAGAAGATTATTGGGGCTTTTTTTCAAACAACCACAGCCATTACACTATGCTTAGTTTCAAAATCAAACAATACCAAAGAAGATAATTGAGACTTTTCTCAAACTACAAGGCATGAAACCAATACGATCATGAACACAAATTCAATATTGTTGACCCAAAACCTAAGTTAATCCTTCCAAGTTCCAAGAACTTTTTTTTATTTTTTTTCTTTACCTTAGTTGGAGAGAGGATGAGACGAGACTGCGGTTTTGAGCTTCTGCAACTCCAGATGACAGATTTCTAGGGATTAATTCTCAGATTTTGTGCATTACAGTGAAATTAAAAGTATGACTTAACTTAAGAGTGTGGAATAATATAAATACCGTAAAAAAATGAGTTCAATTAGGGACGAAGTCAGGGGGGCTGGAGGGGCAGTCGTCCACTCCCACACCTCTCTTCAAATTCATATCGAGTTAAAATTTACATATACTTTTATAAAAATTTTAAATCCCCTCCCCCTAGATCATAGAATTAAATTCCTTTAATTCTTTAATAGAAATTCAACCTCGTTCCTCAAATAAAAATTTCTGGCTTTGTTCCTGAGTTCACTAGAACTGGTCATATTTGAATGCAATCATTTTGTAACAGATAATGCTAGAGAATGAGAATAATTAAAACATAAGTAATATATAAGGATGACTTTTTTACATTGTTACAAAGCTGTGACACATGAACGGCGTAGATCATTCACATGCACATTATTGATCATGAGTCTTATTATTTTCACGCAAAAGCTGTTGTATAATACATGGATGCAAATTTTGTTGATACTAATTAGTTTTGGGGCTGGACTTGATGATCAACTTCAGCAGGCGGCGAACGGCGGCACCCGGCCTTATAGTTGCAGGGACGTTTATGAATCTTAGGCGTCAGAGGTTTGTAACTTATTGTGTCAGATTTTGACTCTGTTTATTTAAAAGTGAAGTTTAATCAGACTTAATTAAATTTAAACAATACAAACATTAAACTTTATCAATTTTTAATAAAAAGAGATATCATGCATTTAAACATATAAAAATACGTAAATTCTAGCCATATCCTGTACCAACATCAAGACGAAAATAAGCTGTGGAACAAAAACGAGATATAATTTTCAAACCATAGTATCAGAATTAAGCAAAGTGTTTGAGAGCTTATAAGTTCTCCAAAACATCTTATAAGATGTTTTGGAGCTTATAAGATGGTTCAAAGTGTTTGGCAAAAATTTTGGAGGATAAGCTCATAAGCTTTTCAAATAAGATGTTTAAGAGCTCATAAGCTCTTTTTAAAAAAGTAAGGAGGTAGCAACTTATTTTTTAAGATCTACCAGGCTCCTTTATTTTTCAACCAAATTTATTACAATATTGTCATTACTAACATCTTATAAGCTATACCCCTTCTTATTTATCCAAATACTTTAATAACTTATTTTTAAAATAAGATCCAATATCTTATAAGCTCCTAAAATATTTTATAAGATGTAGGAGTTTGTAAAATGTTTTTAATAAGCTTAGCCAAACACCCTCCTAATTAAATTTAAATAAAACGAACATAAAAAATATATCATGCATTTAAACACATAAAATTCTGTAAATTCTAGCCATAACATGCACCAACATCAAGACAAAAGCAAGCAGTGGGACAAAAATGAGATATAATTTTCATGCCATCGTATCAGAATTAAACAAGGTCATACTAAAAATAATATCTCTCTCTCTCTCTCTCTCTCTCTCTCTCTCTCTCTATATATATATATATATACATTATGAAACGACAGGAGAATGCATACTTTTGTCAATCATATTGGAATTCTCAGCGAGTTCCCTTGATGCCACTTCTGAGGAAGTGAGAAGAAGAGTGACAAAGGCCAAGATAAGAAAAACAAGTAATTTGGACCCCATTTTCGTATATAGAGTACTTGAGCTGCAATAATATTAATGTGTTGATATTGGCATTGAGGGACGAGAATAATTGGTGCATTGGCCTCGGTAAAGATGAAATATTGCAATAGAGGTGTACTTAATGAGTAGGTCCTGATATTAGTTGGTTGTTGGGAACTATTTAATGACTCGAGTAGGGGTGTAAATTAATCGAGTCGAGTCAAATGAAGTACTATTTATATTTGATTTGAGTTTCAAAAAAAAAAAAATTGGCTCAAATTCAAGCCCATTGAACTTATAAATTTTTGTTAAAGCTCAAGCTTATCACAAAATTTCTAAGTTGAAGCTCGGCTTATTTATAGTCAAGCATATGCAAGCTTGAGCTCCGAGTTGCAAGCTCACCTCCATTAGAACTTGTTACAAATTTTGGATTAATATGAATTTTGATATTTGATTTGCATATATTATAAAATTAAATTATTATAACAAATAATTTGGATACCTATGCTAATACTATATATCATTTGATTCCTCCACTAGTACAACTTATATAATTTTATGATCCTAAGTGCATTGGTATTACTGTCTTTCTAATTGCATACTTGTTATCACAAAAAATGGTAATGTTTGATACTATTTACAACAGTTACAATTATGATAATAGAAATTTATTGTTATTATCATCACCTATTCCATCATCCTTAATATTATGATTATTTTCATTATTTTTAATATAATTTAAAATAAAAATAAAAATAAAAATAAAATATGATGAGTCCACCCACAAACCTTTGAATATTTATTTTTGAACTTAAGCTCAACTTGCGAAATAGTTCAAGTTCAAGCTTAAAAAAATCGAATTTGAGTCAAAGTAACTAGCTCTTTGCCACTGGGCTCAGAGCCGAATGGTGGGGGTTCGAAAGTGGTATCAGGGAGGTCCTGAGTTCGAACCCTCTTGTTCTCTACCCCTTCCCTTTGAGTGAGTGTGTGTGTGTGTGGGTGTTTTCCGGTTGACATCTATAGGGTGTCCCGGGATGATTGTATCAAAAAAAACTAACTCATTGAACTTTTGAATTGACTTAATTCATCTTACACTCATATGACGGGTACTTGATTTAATTTATCCTAAGCACGTTGTTGTTTTGCAATACAAAAAATTCAACTTTAAGGATCCCATTAATTGATGTATTATCATCAGTGTCTATCTTTCGTACTTTAGTTTATCAAAGTAGGGCTACAAATATCAATCAATACACTTGCACCAGTACTACGTAGATTTATGTCAATATGTATATAAATGGATTCTATTTATCAATCCGGATATTCTACTTTCAAAAAAAAATAAAAAAACAAAAAACAAAAAAACATAAACAAAAAAAAGAAAAGAAACCTAATCTTCTACACAATCATGCAACATTTTGTACCATACTCACGAATACATGCTATGTGATTGATGGGCGTACAAGATAATGAAAAATAAAACTTATGATATGAGAAAAATAAAAACATTCATTCCTTGTTTCAACCATGCACTGAGTACATATGGCGTGTATTGATAAGTGCAATAGAATGTGCTACATGATTTTGTAACAAAAGATCCAAATCACCATATAAATTAGACAATTTTTGACCAAACCCAGTGAATCAACATCATTTGTGTGATTAGTCACTACTCTTAGAATATATACCAACTAGTATTTAGCCCAATGCCAAGACACGAAAAATAGAGTTTTATGTATATATTTTCATAAATTTACTTTTCTGTAACAAAATCACTAAATAAATATATTAAAAAATTCTACAATAATAGAAATATAGAATATGTTCGATTTCAATAATAATTTTGGTATAATTAAGTCAAGGAAGTTTTAAAAATTTTATGTAGGATCAAAATTTGTAATTATTATTAAAGTAAATGATAAATATTGTAAATAAAATTTTATTTTTTTATTTTATTTGAATTAAAATTTCATCCATCTTAGTTTAAATACTTGATAATTGTTGGATTCTTTTGGATATGTATGAATTACAAATATACTTATTTAAATGTACATAAAAAAAATATTTACATTTCAAACATGACAAAATAGAATTAAATAAGACTATCCACATATATATGTGCTTACCTGGATAGTTGATTTTTGAATTATATTTATATATATAAATTATATAGTAAGTATAATACACTCGACACATGATTTTTACTGATTCGACCATAGTATTAGCTAGAATTTTTCCCATGTAAAAGAGTTTTTTTTTTTTATCATAACGTGAGATTGGTTTTAATTGTATACAGACCCTGCAAGAAGATGCTTCTATTACTAATAGACAATTATTAAAGATAGAATCCACCACATATATAATATATTTGTGATTGATTTTGGATGGGATTTATTAAAATAGAACTAAAAATCAATACGAAAGCACTCAGCAACGGACTAGTGACTAATAGTATTAATTAGTTCTAATGACAAAATAGTTTTACAAATAGTACTAAAACACCAAGCACCACCAAAGTATCAGAATCAGACCTTTACTTGGGCTCTAAATAAAAAATCTAAAAACAAGTTGAGATTCATTGACCTTCTACAGAAAGGGCTTTCGTTCGTTGACGTAAATCTATGAAGCTGCATATTGTTTACTATGTCATATAATTACATTATATCATACTTAATTATACTGTATTATTTTATTACATAGATATACTTATTTTTTGAAGAACATTAAAGGAACTCATATCTATAGACGCAAAACTTCTTCTGGATCTGAATTTTCTGTGGCTAGGCTCGGGATGCTTTTATTTTAGGACAAAACAAATACTATATATATATATATATTATCATAATAGTAAAGAATGAAAATGAATGACAATTTTGAAATATTTAATTTTTTGAAAAAAAAAATTATTTATTGAATATGTTTTGTAACAAACTCAAAGCCAAAAAAGCTTTTACGTAAACAAACTTATGAATCTTTAGTTGAAGTGTGAAACCAAAAATTACAATCTATAATATATACGATTTTCACTATGTTTTAAGGACTTTTTTAGAACTTTTTAGGTTTTAATGCATAACATTATTGAATATATTAACTTTAAACACATGCCATGTTAACGTCTGATATTTTTCCTTTAATTGGAATGATATTTGTTTCAAATAGCATATCATCTTTTGCATATAGTTAACTTGGAAAGTCCCTTTGTCTTTTTCTTTTTCTTAAGTAGCTTATTAGAATTTTGTATTTTATTCTTGAAACTTGTGAGTTCCCCTTCCACATTTTATTGAACACTCGCTAATACTTTATAAAGCCCTTAAATACATTATAAGGTATATTATGTAATTTAAAAATTAGTCAAACATGTTCTTGCAAGAAGTTTGAAAGAAACCAATAAGAATAGATAATTATCGTATTTCTCTAGAAATAAACTTTTAAATATATGGGTTGTTGCTTTGGCCGAGTGGTTAAGGCGTATGCCTACTAAGTACACGGGGTTTCCCCACAAGAGTTGGAATCTTTTAGGCAGTGATTTCATCTATTTTGAACCTTTTTTTATTTACCAAAAATGAAAAAGAAAGAAGAAGGCTTTTAATACAGAAAATTCATAAAAATATTCTTTTTAATCTAAAAAAAAGTTACCCCACTAATTGTTTTATTTCAAACAATTCTCTTAGCATGCAACAAACTAACATATGTACGCATTGAAGTTCGAGAAATTATTCTTATTATAGTGCTACAAGGGAAATTCTTACCCGCACCGGGTTTGGCCACACCAAAACTAATTACGTGGCGAGTATTTTACACTTGCTATATGATTGGTGTATAGTTTATGGAGAGTGACCAATCACATGGCAAGTGTATTAACATTTACTATATGATTGGTTGGGTGCGGCTAAGTCGGGTTTAAGCAAGAACTTTTCGGGCTACAAATTAAAGAACAAAAAACATAACAATATAAGTATGGTCGAATGAGCTCACTATTAGAATGTATTGTAAGAAATGATTATTTCATAAAGTTTCTTGTTTAGGAGCATAGTTATATTGGAGTTTTCTTGTTAAATTTGTCGTGATAAATGATTGGAGTGAGGGCGTTACAGGTGGTATCATAGCTTGCACTGCTGCCAAGTCTACACCACTGTGTTTCTTGGATTTAGGTATTGATATTGGTGTTAAGGTAAAATTTTACTTAGTGTAGGCTTAAAAGATTAGTTCTCGTGGTCTTGGAGAATTAAAACGTTTGAAATAGGGTATAATGGAAAAGCTTGGTTTCATTGCTCGAGCTATGTTGGGATAAGATTCTCGGAATGTGGTTTTGGACAAAAGAAGGCCATGCATTAGTTTGAGAATTTTAGACTAGATGTTGAATGTTTGGGATAATGCTAGATATGGAAGTTTTGATGGCATATACTTGGGTGGTCGACCAATGTGTAGCCCATCACTTTTAGGATATCAAGCATATAACCTTAATGTTAGAGTGATTACGTTTGGAATGAAGTTATATGATAAGACTATTGGATGCACTGAATTTAGTATGGTTTTATATATCAGACAGTGTAAAGAAGTCAAATAGCAAGTTTGTTGTGATATCTATATATATATATATATAGATAGATATATGTTGTTTCTTGGCCAATCTTTTTCTGCGTCATCATCTTTGCTTCTTCCTATTCAAATTTAAAAGATCCCAAAGTTCACCTCTGACTTGAGAATAGCTCTGTAGAATTTCCAAGTGAGATATCTTTGTTGTTAATTGAATCCTCAGGACTCACATATTCTATATGATTTGTTCCTAAATTGTAAGTTTGTCTTTTGTATGTTAAAGAGTTATTTCTACATTTGTATATCAGTGTCATCCTTTATCGAAAATGCATTAGATAACCTCTTATGTTGTTTCAAATGTTTGACATTTGATGCGTAAAATGAAAAAAAAAAAAAGTCAATTTTTCTTTGACTTTTTTGCTTCTAGGGTTGTAAATGGATAATTAAAAATTCGATTACTGCTTGCATCCATATTTGTTTATTGGACAAAATATCAACATCCATTTAAAGCAGATATTATCTGTATTCGAATAAGATATTCAATTATAAATGGATATGAATATGGTAATTAGATATCCGATCCGTTTAATATTCACTTCGAATACATACCTATTTATATATTCGATTATTTGTAATTTAGTTGTATCCATTAATTATATCCAATAAATAATGCTTGAAAAAAATAACTTATGTGTACTAAAACTTATATCTGCTTTTCATAACATTTCATTTTTTAAATTTTAATTGACGTGTTTTGATATAATTTTGTAAAATTCATTTGTTGTTAATAGTTTGAAAAAAATTATATTTTTAATAATCATATGCATTATATTTCATATATATATATATATATATATATATATATATAACAGGGATAGATGATATTTTACCATTCGAAGTAATATGACTTTTGTCACACTTTGCCTCCTAAGTTTTAAGACTTTTTTGTACACATTTCCACCTCATGCTTATTTTCAGTTGAAATATTCATTGAAAAACCCTCAAAAGTTATGGACATTCTGTTTTAATCAACTAGATAAATCCAAAAACACATAAAAAATGTAAAGTGCAAAAAGATAAATTTTAGTTGTTAAAGCGTAAAAACATCCATAATTCATATGTTAAAAAAAACATTATCCCTGTATAAAATAAATTGATGAATCACCCTTCTTTACAAAAAATATAAAAATAAAATAAAAATCAAACTTTCGAAATCAATGAGCCAAATTTCCTCCCTCGTTTACTTTTATGAGCAAAATTTTGTGTGTTTATAAAAAGGCGATTATCATATATATATATGAATATATATCATAGTTTAATTATCAATATCTATTGTTAACAATTATCATTAATTTGCCTCTGCGAACAAGTATTGGCAGAAATCATTATTTTATAAAAGTAGTTGAGCTCAACTGTAATAGATGTTAATTTATTGATAGTCATTTGAGAATAATTTTTTAACTTCAATATTAAACTTTTCTATTGTCCAAAGATATATGTTGGATGTCACAATCTGCTCAATTGGATTTGAACAATACACAATTAGCCCTACCACTTCAATAATACGTAATATCTCACACTCAGGTCCCAAATCAGAAGGACTTCCATGTATTTTTTTTTTTAGATGAGCCCTAGTGATCATTTAGAAACTACTGTGCTTCTATTATTGCTTTATAAAACGATTAATATCATAGGATGTGTTTTACTTCGAATTAAAGCCATAAAACTCTTCATTTCTTTTTTATGATGGATTCCATGTATTTTAAGAATTTTTTAAGCGTGTTTCTTCTGGAATGAATATTTTTTTTAATACAAAATTCCTCGCAAACTTGCATGGTCATCAAAAAAAAAATTTATTAAAAGTTGAATTATTTCGTTCATTGGTTTCATTACTTTTGTCTTCGACAAGTTCTTATGTTTTGGGACTACTTAATAATACTCTCGTAATTAAAAATCACCATAAATTGATTATGTGACAATTACACCTAAAATCAATTGTCGATATAATTAATTGAAATGAATTTAGGCCAAACATTGTGCAAGGTCCCATTCCTTGTTGCCAAAAGATTCCTCTATTATAGAATTAAACAAAACAAAGAGGTTATCAAATTTGTTCTAGTAATTAAAGCTTAGTCGTTTTCATCAAGGAAAACTAATATATAATAGTCTTGATTTATTTATTTTTAATTTTATGTATGCAATAAGAATTTTGGACCAAGGATATTGTAAACATATGCCACTCTCATTTTCTTTGTTTTTTTTTTTTTTTATACATTCTCAATTTCATTTGATTATATGTACATTTTCTCCTCCGTTATGACATAGATCTCTTTCTCAATCAACATCTCTCTATATATTGACTCAAATTGCTCCAAGTGTACTTGCCGATATATTTAGTTGTTTTTTCTTTTTCTTTTTTTCTTTTGTGTGTGGGAGACAAAAGAGGGTATCGATGAGTGAGAGAAAGAGAGAGTAAAAAGAACATAATAGAGGAGAGACAAAATAAAATAAAAGAAAACTAAAAAATGATTGACCAAAAAATATTGACAGACTAAAACTAATTAATAAATGATGCTCTCCTTTTATATAATAGTAAAGCATAGATAGTACAAATATATAATTGCATAGATAGTATAGATTTTAAATTAATTTTATACTTATTATAAATTTAATAAGATATTTTTAGTAGTTAAAAAATATATTCATACGAAATATAGTACTAACATTAAAATATACAATTAAACTGTATCGTATTTTTATTTTGCACACAAATTAAATATCCTTGGCTTGCTGATTGCAAATGTCATGAATGCTAGCAAATAACGGAGAACCAATTGTAATCTAATTAGTTAAACCGTAACTATTTTAATTATTTCTATTCATATTACTAGCAATGCCGCACACCCTATATGTGCGCAAGAGAAAAAGTAATATGTAATAGTCTTGACTTATTTATTTTTATTTTTATGTATGAAATAAGAATTTTGGACCAAGGATATTGTAAACATATGCCACTCTCATTTTTTTTTTGTTTTTTTATACATTCCAATTTTCATTTGATTATATGTACATTTTCTCTTCCGTTATGACATAGATCTCTTTCTCAATTAACATCTCTCTATATATGACTCAAATTGCTCCAACTGTACGTGCGGATATATTTAGTTGTTTTTTCTTTTTCTTTTTTTCTTTTGTGTGTGGGAGACAAAAGAGGATATCGATGAGTGAGAGAAAGAGAGAGTAAAAAGAACGTAATAGGCGAGAGAAAAAATAAAATACAAGAAAGCTAAAAAATGATTAACCAAAAAATATTGACAAACTAAAAATAATTACTAAACGATGCTCTTCTTTTATATATTAGTATAGTATAGATTGTACAAATATATAATAGCATAGATAGTATAGATTTTAAATTAATTTTATACTTATTATAAATTTAATAAGATATTTTTAATAGTCAAAAAATATATTCATATGAAAATACTACTAACATTAAAATATACAATTAAACTGTATTGTATTTTTATTTTGCACACAAATTAAATATCCTTGGATTGCTGATTGCAAATGTCATGAATGCCAACAAATAACGGTGAACCAATTGTAATCTAATTAGTTAAACCGTAACTATTTTTATTATTCCTATTCATATTTACTAGCAACGCCGCACACTCTATTTGTGTGCAAGAGGAAAACAAATATATAATAGTCGTGATTTATTTATTTTTAATTTTGATGTACGAAATAAGAATTTTGGACCAAGGATATTGTAAACATACGCCACTCTCATTTTCTTTTTCTTTTTCTTTTTTTTTATACATTCTCATTTTCATTTGATTATATGTACATTTTCCCTTCCGTTATGACATAGATCTCTTTCTCAATCAACATCTCTCTATATATGACTCAAGTTGCTCCAAGTGTACGTGTCGATATATTTAGTAGTTTTTTCTTTTTCTTTTTTCCTTTTGTGTGTGGGAGACAAAAGAGGGTATTCACAAGTGAGAGAAAGAGAGAGTAAAAAGAATGTAATAGGGGAGAGACAAAATAAAATAAAAGAAAATAAAAAAATGATTTACCAAAAAATATTGACAGACTAAAAATAATTACTAAATGGTGATCTCCTTTTACATAATAGTATAGTATAGATAGTACAAATATATAATAGCATAGATAGTAAAGATTTTAAATTAATTTTATACTTATTATAAATTTAATAAGATATTTTTAATAGTTAAAAAATATATTCACATGAAATATAAAACTAACATTAAAATATACAATTAAACTATATTGTATTTTTATTTTGCACACAAATTAAATATCCTTGGCTTGCTAAATGCAAATGTCATGAATGCCAGCAAATAAAGGCGAACCAATTGTAATCTAATTAGTTAAACCTAACTATTTTTATTATTCCTATTCATATTTATAATCGAGCCGTTACAATAACCACATTGACATCTTGGTCTGACTTGACTTCTAAGTTTTCTCATTTTATCTTGAGCTGTTTTTTTTTTATTTATTTCTATTTTTTTCCAAAATATTATTCCAATTAAAAATAATTTCCAAACTATTACTTCCTCAAAAATATTTTCGTAATTATTACTTACATTTCCACATATATTGCCATATAGGCAAAAAAAATTATAATTTGAATTTTTTTCCATTTCCTCCTACTTTATATGTCCATGAGTATTTATCAATTGTAATTTCTTATTTTTTCCGGTAGCATTTATACTAATTTATCATATTTTCATATATTTTTTCTTCACATCAATTTCTACAACCAAGTGTTGAACTTAAAAAAAAAAAAAAAAAAAAAAAATCCACAACCCAGTAGCATATCATTTTGAATTTTTACTTATTTTTCCATCATTAATTACTCTATACTTTGTACATTAGTAAGGTGAGAACCAATAAATAATTTTTTTTATTTTTTATTTATATCAAGATTTAATAAGGGATTATAAAATAAGATTCTCATTTATTTTGTAAAATTTTTACACTTCTAATTAAAACTATGTGAATCTAGTTAATATTGTTTCTCAGGTAATTTCTTAGTCTATTTGATTTTGAAAAGAGTATTATTGTCAAGTATTCAATATGGTGAGTAATATTTATGATGATTGTTTTTAATTTCTCAATAATGATAAATTGATTTAGTTTTTGCTCTTGCTTTGTTCATAAATCTTCAAATTTATCACTCTTTGTTTTTTTTTTCTTCATTTTCTGCTATTAAAGAAAGGCAAGTGTTATAGTTTTTGTACTACAATTACACTTTCAAGCAATAACAAGTTAAATTTCAAGCTAAAATCTATAGTAGTAGTTGTGCTTATATATGATACAACTAATTAATAATGTCTTATTATTTAAAAGAAATAAAGTTGTAAATTCTTATTATAATGTCATGATTATTCGACTATTTGATATTTAGATTAAGTGCTAGGAATATAATAATGGTTAAAAAAAGAAGGAAAACTTAAAATAGAAATAAAAACAAAAAGACTAGCAAGAACTCAGAAAAGATAGGAAAAATAAATTGGACTCTTATGGGCTTATAAAGTTGGGGAAAAGGTCAAAAAAATGAAACAAAATTCCAACTAGTTAATTTTTGTCTACATTGCAATGTATGTGGCAATATGAGTAATAATATGGGAAATATTTTTAGGGAGTAATAATTTGGCAATTATTTTAAGTTGGAGTAATATTTTGGGAAAAAAAACTCCTATTTCTTATTTTTTAAATCATAATTTTATTTTATTTTTAATTTATCCTTTTTTTTCCTTATTGTAAATTCAATAAATATTAAAAAAATATACCCTTATAAAAAAACTTTATGAATATTTGATTATAATTTATACTATCAAAATTTGAATCTATAATTCAATCACATTTTCTTTTGATCTTACACTAGCCAATTGTATCTCACTACTATTTATACATAACACTTCTACCCGTTTTCTTTTTCTTTCTTTCTTTTTTTTTTTGTGACTTTCTCATTTATTTAAGTTTAACTGTCAAGGTTGGGGTTTTGATGCCGAGAATATTGCAGACATTAATTAATTGTGAATAAAATATAAAAGCGCGTAGTTTACTAAAGTTAAGCCACTCCCCATTTTGCGATTTATATTTTCTTGAGTAATTAGTCGTGGTATGACAGCACGGCACCGGCTCACAAGACGCTATCCATTTAGATAGTATTTGAAATTATATTTTCAGTCGTCGAATTGAGTACAATAATGTCATAGTTTTATTTTATTAACAATTTTTAACATCATTATTTTCAAACAACTAAAAATATCAATTAGAATTTTCCAACTGGATAGTATGAAATTTTTTCTCTGTGCCATCTTTATCTCTTGCAACATTTGTGAGGATTAGTTGGGTGGTCTGGGTCTTGTTCAAAATATTCATGGCCGAGGACTTCAAAGTCTATTGGCGAAAAACACCAAAAGGGTAGTTGCTTGAAAGATTTGTTTCAATTTAACTATTAAAAAAAATTAGAATAGTGAAAAAAAAGGGGGAGCAAACTTTTAATTAAATGTGCCAATTGCTTTATCAATAACGCGGCTTGTTGCAACCCACATGTAATGAGAACGCAACAGTCGTTTGGTATCGTCAACAGCCTCATTAGATGAAACAACCCACAAACTAATTGTTTATTTAAGAATGAATATATCTTTGTAGGAGATTATGACATTTAATTTGTATTACATATAATATGGTCTCTTAATCAGCATATGGATTGATATAACAAAATATTATATATATATATATATATATATATATTTACACCTGGTGCTTGTTTCTAGTCGAAATATTTAGCGAAAAACCCTTAAAAATTATACATATTATAGTTTAATGCAAATAAATGAACCGAAAAACACACAAAAACACATAAACTCATCATCATGTGTAGTTTTTTTTGGCAATTATTTTTCCAAAAATAGGTCTTGAAGTGGTAACATGTAAAAATGCGAATCGAGTTCAAGATGTAAAGTGTAAAAAAATAAAATTTAATTGGTAAAGTGTAAGAATGCCAATGGTTCAAATAGAAAAAAGAATTTAATGGTTCAAATAGAAAAAAGAATTTATCCTCATATAAATATAAATTGAATGATTACCCTTTTACATAACTATTTAAAAAACAAAAACCAAACTTACAAAATTGAACGAACCAAATATCCTCTTAAAGTTCGTTTACTTTTATGATGAGAATTTTGTGTGTGTATAAAAAGACAATGTTTAAAAAGTAAAGTTGATAACTAGAGAAATTAATTATAATAAAGATATGTATAAATTATAATATTGATAAGTATAATTATAAAGATAGTATAAATTATAATATTAATAAGGATATGTATTAATTTACATATAGAATTTTGCAAAAAAAGAATTTTGAAAAATTAAAATTATATTTGGATCATACATAAATTCAAAACTTTTACAACATATTTGGCTAGAATAATATTTAACAATAGATTCATATAATTAAATCCTACATAGTGTTCAAAAAGAAATAGTAGGAGAAAATACAAAATACGTGTTCATCATTTAAGAGAGAGAGAGAGAGAGAGAGACAGGGAGTAATGAGAGTAAAAAGGAAATATTAGGAGTATGTACATAATACGTTTTCATCATTAAAAAGTCATAAAAAAATTAATTTTAAAAAAAATTTGAGTATGCTTCAAAGCTAGGTGTGTTTGAGATGAGGGAGAGTAAATCTGAGTAATAAGAGGAAAAAGAAATTAATTGGCAACTAAAAAATAATAATAATAGAATTTTTCCACGGAATTTCCTTAGGTAATCCCTTGGAAATGGTTTGCACCAGCTTACCGAGGGAATATTCCCTCGGTAATCCCTCATTGCAATTGTTAAAAAGAATACCAAGGGAAAAATCCTTTGGTAAATTTTGAACCAGATTACCAAGGGAATATTCCCTCGGTAATCCCTCACTAAAATTGTTAAAAAGATTACCAAGGGAAAAATCCCTTGGTAAATTTTGAACCAGATTACCAAGAAAATATTCCCTCGGTTTTCTTGCACTTAAATTATTAAAAAGGTTATTGAGGGAAAAAAATCCCTCGGGAATTCCTTGGAAAGTTTTGAAGCAGCTTAGCAGGGGAATATTCCCTTGGTTTTCCTTGGTAATTTTTTGAGGGATATTTTCCCTCGCATATTCGTAGATAAAACATGGCAAATTTTCCTACAGATTACCAACGGAATTTCATGTTATCAGCGTCCGTAGGATTTTCGTTGGTATTTGCAAGAGATCTGTTTCGTAGAAAAATTCTATAGGTTTTCGACTGTTTTCTTGTAGTGTTTGTAAAAATATTAATTTATTAAATTTAATACTTATTCTTAATTTGTACAATTTAACATTTGATTGGACATTGCATGGAACGAACTACAAGTTCAATAAATATATTGAAAATTAGACAATTCATTCAACATATTATTAATTCAATTAGGCGAATAGACTACAGGAATTCAATTAGTTATAAGTTTTAAAGATACTAATTTTCTTGCTTTTAATTATGTGGTGCAGAATGCTTCTTGGATTTTCAGAGACATTATCAAATGCAAGCATATCATTTTGAAACGTGCTTGTTTTCACGTTTCAATGAAGTCTTCTCTTCAAATTTGGAATGAACCTTGGATCCTGTCTATTGAAGGCTTATCCCCACCACGGACCCAAGTCTCGGCTCTGCTCATCCTCAATTTACTTTTGTTGGATCTCTTATGTTTCAAGACTCTACAAATTGGAACCTTAATGTTCTTCAATCCCTTTTCCAGCCCAGTCTTGTACAAAACATCCTCAAAATTCGTATCTCTTCCAACATGGAACACCGCAAGCTTTTCTGGACACCCAATGCGGCGGGTATATTTTCAGTCAAAAGCGCCTTCTCCTCACTCACTTCTTACAAATGTCTTCCTCAAAATTCCCCTTCTCGCAAGCTTCACTTGCTTATTTGGAAGTCAAGGATTCATGATAGGCACAAGGTTCTTGTTTGGAGAGTCTTAAAGAACACCCTTCCCACAAAAGCTAAACTGAGTTCCTTTATCAACTTGGATGATACTACATGCCCTTTTTGTTCTGCTCAAGTGGAAAATGAGGTTCATCTTTTCCTCAAATGCCCTTTTGTTGTTCGTATTTGGTGGATGTCCAAATGGAGCCTCAAAATTGATCAGCTTGGAATTGATACTTTTGAACAATGGACTTGGATTATTTTTGACCCAAAAAATTCTACTCTTGGCCTTTGTCATCTCAGAGATGAATTCCTTGTCTTCTCTGCTTGCTTGTTTGAAAAAATTTGGAAGACTAGGAACTGTATTATCCATGGAGGAACTTTGCCGATTGAAGCTGAGATTTCCAAGTCCATCGCTATTTCTGCTGCACAACACTTTGAAGCTCAAACCCTCAAGCGCTCCAAAGCAAAACAGGCTTGTCATCTTTCTATTTGGAAGTGTCCACCCATAAACTGGCTTAAAATCAACTCTGATGCAGCTTTTTTTGATGGAAAATCTGCTCTCTCTTGCATTCTTCGTAACCACGATGGTAGCATCCTCCAGGCAGCTTCTTCTGTAAATTGGTCACATCATGCTACGCAAGCAGAACTGGAAGCTTTGACTCTTGGCATGAAATATGCGGACTCCTTCAATCTCCCAAGAGTTATCTTTGAGTTAGATTCCTCTATCTCTATAAATATGTTGTTGGGCCCTTTTGAATCTCTTGAGTGGTGGGCTAGAAGCTTAATTGAAATTGCGAAGAAGATCCTCTCAAAATGGCCCAGTTGGTGTTTGCGCCATATCTCTAGGTCTGCAAATTCTACGACTCATGCGTTGGCCCAATGGGCATTTCATTCAAACTGGAATGACCCAGTTCATTCCCGTACTTTTTTGTCTTTTGTAAATGACTAAGTTGTACTTCCCTTTTATTTGTTTAATAATATTTGTTTTTATCCATCAAAAAAAAAAGATGGTCAAAATTATCCGTCACTTTACACACACACACACACAGATATATATATATATATATATATATTGAATTATATATGTGAACAACATTATTCTATTCAATTAAATATAAAAATCAAATTTAAATTTTTTAAGTATGTGCAATTGACCAACTGAATAAATTGGATTTTTGTTTCTCTTTAATTCTTTTTCTTCAATAAATTATTCTCAAAAAATATATAATATAACTTTTTTTTGAACTAAATATAACTTTTTAAATTCATATAAATATTGCTGATTTGTTTTGAATAATATTCACTTACACATACATATATTTGTAATCCCAACATATTTTATTTACCTTTTTCTTGTTTTTAATATAAATATATAGCTTTTAAATTATTTTTGATGTACTTAATAAATTTAATTTAATTCAAAAATAATTTCAAGTGAAATAGAGCATGTACTCAATAAGTTTAATTTAATTCAAAAATAATTTCAAATGAAATAGAGTTATGTTGTCCGAATCATAAATAATAGAACAACGTAAAAAGTGTTGGGGTAGATTTTCCCCAATAATTGAGAAGGTAGCACATTTACCCCAATTCAATTGAGTTAATTAGTCACTTTTCCCAATGTAATTGAGAATATTGAATATTTCCCTTAACTCAATTAAGTTAGTTGGGTATTTTCCACAATTTAATTGATACTCGATCATTTTACTTAATTTATTTTGGAGAATTGGATATTTTCCCAGATTGATTGAGCTAATCACACATTCCCCCAATTCAATTGACTCAATCGGACATTTCTTCCAACTCAATTGTGTCAATTGGGTGTTTTCCCCAATCTAATTGAATATTTGATTATTTTCTCAAAATGAATTAAACCAATTGGACATTTTTCCCCAATGTAATTGGAAATAGTGAATATTTGTCCAACTCAATTAAGTTAATTGGACTTCCTTTTTTTTTTTTTCTAATTTAACTAAGATAATCGAATTTAACTATTAAGATTGATTTGCTATATTTATTCGCTTGATTTGGCCGAGAAACGAGGTAAAATATATTTAGTCTATTATATGTATATATATATATTGTATATATGTATATGTACATGTTAAATCAAGAAGACAGGGAAGATAAAGATAACTTCTCAAAATTTACAAATTAACCCCCAGGTTCTCAACCGCATTACACTTTGACCCCCCCAATGTTTTGAGCAAATTTCAATTCAGTATGGAATTATATAAAGCAAGTCCTACAAGTTCTAATTCTTTCAAATTGGTCCCTGATATTTGAAATTAGAGACGAATAACTCTTTCTTCCCTTTCAATTTGGTCCCAAAACTTTCAATATGTAACAAAAATACCACTTACCAACTTTTTTTTCCCCAATTATTACACCGATGTGGGGGTGTTACAATAATAATAATGGTATAACTGGTATTGCAGTGCAAATTTAATGCCGTCAACCTTAAACTAATGACAGGGACCATTGTGCAAGAATTCCAAAAACATGAGGAGAATTTTGCACATTTTTCAACCATGATGTGGTTTTCAGCCTTATTTCAAAACGACAGGGGGTCTTCTGGAATTTTCCCTATTTCTTTTGATCATTTTTACCGCTTGCCATATGTTATTCGTTGTTTCTCTTGTGTCATAATTTCATTCTTCAAGTTTATTATTACTTTGTGCAACTTCAAGGTTTTTTTTTGTTTATCTTTGTCATCATTTTTATTTTTTATTCATTTAATTTGTTGCACTATAATATGAAGGATTTATCAAGCTTCCGTAAATTTCTTGTTTCAATGATCCAACTAATCAATCATTTTCTTCATAAATATTTTTATTTGTATGTATAACTTAAGCTCTGTTTTTCCTTTTCACAAAAGTTAATATTTGGTATTTTTCAAATTACATTTTTCTATAATTTCCACCACTTCTTTGTATTTTGTTATTTTTTATGTTGTCTTATTATTTGATTGTTTAAATTTGTTATTGATTTGATTTGTTTGAAAGATATATTTAATCATAAAATCAAACTTATTGGAAAGATCTCCAAATTTTTTGTTAACTTTTATTTTGAATATATTTTCAATGTAAGCATCGAATAAGATACTATCTTTCAATATTTTATCTTTCAAAAAATCAATTTTTTTTCCTTTTCATAAAAGTTAATATATATACGGTATTTTTAAAATGAACTTTTCTGATAGTTTCTCCTACTTTTCTGTATTTAATTTTTTCATTTATGTTATCTTATTGTTTATTCTTTAATTTGCTATTAATTTTGTTTGCTTTATTGTTATGTTTTTTGTTCTTTAATTTGTACCACTATAATAAGAATATTTTTTGAACTTCAATGCATACATATGTTAGTTTGTTGTTGAGTGAATTTTTTGAAATACAAGAATTAGTGGCATAAGTTTTCTTAGATTAAAAAGAATATTTTAATGGATTTTCTATATTAAAAGCCTTTTTCTTTCTTTTTCTTTTTTGGTAAATAAAAAAAGGCTCAAAATAGATGAAATCACTGCCTGAAAGATTCCAATTCTTGTGGGGAAACCCCATGTACCTAGTAGGCATACGCCTTAACTACTCGGCTAAAGCAACACCCCATATATTTAAAAGTTTATTTCTATAGAAATACGATAAGTATCCATTCTTATTAGTTTCTTTCATTATTCTTACAAGAACATGTTTGACTAATTTTTAAATTGCATAATATACCTTATAATGTATTTAAGAGCTTTATAAAGTATTAGCGAGTGTTCAATGAAAATGTGGAAGGGGAACTTACAAGTTTCAAGAATAAAATACAAAATTCTAATAAGCTACTTAAGACAAAGACAAATTAAAAGGACTCTCCAACTTAACTATATGAAAAAGATGATATGCTATTTGAAACAAATATCATTCCAATTAAAGGAAAAATATCACACATTAACATGGCATGTGTTTAAAGTTAATATATTCAATAAAGTTATGCATTAAACCTAAAAAGTTCTAGACAAGTCTTTAAAATATAGTGAAAATCGTATATATATATATGTATATATTATAGATTGTAATTTTTGGTTTCACACTTCAACTAAAGATTCAAAAGTTTGTTTACGTATAAATTTTTTACTTTGAGTTTGCTACAAAACATATTCAATAAATAATTTATTTTTTTTCAAAAACTTATATATTTCAAATTTGTCAATCATTTTCATTCTTTACTATTATGATAATATATATGTGTATATATATATATATAGTGTTTGTTTCGTTCTAAAATAATAGCACCCCGCGCCTAGCCACGTTTAATTCAGATCCAGAAGAAGTTTTGCCTCTATAAATATGAGTTCATATAATGTTTCTTCAAAAAATAAATATATCTATATAATAAAATAATACAATATAATTAAGTATGATATAATGTAATTATATGACATAGTAAACAATATGCAGCTTTATAGATTTACGTATTGATCGATCCACCTACTTTACATGTAATTTGAGCATTCAAAAAGAAAACAACGAACGAAAGCCTTTTCTGTAGAATGTCTGATTCTGATACACAAAATTACATGAGAGAACGATTGCTTAAAAATATGCAAAAACTATCTTTATTTTTATTTTTTTTTAAAAAAGCAAATATCTACAATTTCTTTATTTCGTGGTAATCTTGAAAAAAAAATTCTGTGTAATAATTAAATACATGTTTTTATAATTAATCTTGCATTCATGAATGTAATTATTTTATTTGATGCACTAATTATTAATCTCCCAACCTCTCTCTATATGATAACCTGAGAGTAGAAAGGCAACCCTTAGTCGCACAGCTATACAAGTCACACCATGTATTCCCCACGAATATCTAATATGTACAGAGAAAGAAACTAATAGAGCAGTTTATCATAAATTTATTACAAAATTTTAGGCAACGATATTTTGCAACGAATTTTGTTCGGCACTGAATTCTTTCTTATTGATTTTTAGTTCTATTTTAATAAATCTCATCCCAAATCAATTACAAATATATTATATATGTGGTGGATTCTATCTTTACAAACTCTCTATTAGTAATAGAAGCATCTTCTTGCAGGGTTTGTATATAATTAAAACCAATCTTATGTTATGATGAAAAATAAAAACTCATTTACATGGGGAAAATTCTAGCTAATACCATAGTCGGTCGAATCAGTAAAAATCATGTGTCGAGTTTGTTATTCTTACTATGTAATATATATATATATATATATATATATATATATATATATAATTCAGAAATTGGCTATCCAGGTAAGCAAATATATTTGTAGATAGTCTCATTTAATTCTATTTTGTCATGTTTGAAATTTAAATATTTTTTTATGTGCATTTAAATAAGCATATTTGTAATTCATACTTATCCAAAAGAATCGAACAATTATCAAGTATTTAAACTAAAATGGATGAAATTTTAATTCAAATAAAATAAAAAATAAAATTTTATGTACAATATCTATCATTTACGTTTATAATAATTACAAATTTTGATCCTACATAAATTTTTTAAAACTTTCTTGACTTAATTATACCAAAATTATTATTGAAATCGAACATATTCTATATTTCTATTATTATAGAATTTTTTTTAATATATTTATTTAGTGACTTTGTAACAAAAAAGTAATTTATGAAAATATATAAATAAAACTCTATTTTTCGTACCTAGGCACTGGGCTAAATACTAGTTGGTGTATATTGTAAGAGTAGTGACCAATTACACAAACGATACTGATTTATTGGATTTGGTCAAACATTGTTCAATTTATATGGTGATTTGGATCTTTTATTACAAAATAGCATAGCATATTCTATTGTATTTATCAATACACGCCATGTGTACTTAGTACATGGTTGAGACAAGGAATGAAAGTTTTTATAATTTTTCTCATATCATAAGTTTTATTTTTCACCACCAATCACATAGCATGTATTCATGGGTATGGTAGAAAATATTGCATGATTTTGTCGAAGATTAGTTTTTGTTTTTTTGGTTTTTTTTTTTTGGGATAAAGTAGAATATCGGGATCATTGATCAATAGTACCCATTTATATACATATTGGTGCAAGTGTATTAATTGATATTTGTAGCCCTACTTTAATAAACTAAAGTAAGAAAGATAGACATAATACATCAATTAATGGGGCCCTTCAAGTCGAATTTTTTGTATTGCAAAACAATAATGTGCTTAGGACAAATTAAATCAAGTACCCATCATATGAGTATAAGATTAATTAAGTCGGTTCAAAAGTTCAATGAGCTAGTTAATTCGACTCAAATTCAATTTTTTTAAGCTTGAACTTGAGCTAATTAATTGAACTTTAACTTTTTCGCAAGTCAAGCTTAAGTTTAAAAATAAATATTCAAAGGTTTGTGAGTGGACTCATCAGATTTTATTTTTATTTTTATTTTAAATTATATTAAAAATAATGATAATAGTCATCATATTAAGGATGATGAAATAGGTGATGATAATAAAAATAAATTCCTATTATCATAATAGTAATAGTTGTAAATAGCATCAAACGTTACCGATTTTTGTGATCTTGTGGAAATTATCGAGTAATCGGAGATGAAAAAGAAGACCCGAAATTTTGTGAACAATGTGGAGTCGAATTTGTTGATTCTTAGATATGAAGATATCAAATGGGCTACATCAAACTCGCATGCCCTGTAACCCATGTATGGTATTTAAAACGTCTTCCCAATTATATTGCGAATCTTTTAGATAAACCTCTTAAAAAATTAGAGGGCCTAGTATACTGCAATGTGTGATTTGATCGCAAGTATGCAATTAGAAAGACAATAATACTAATGCATTTAGGATCATCAGATTGTATAAGTTGTACTGGTGGAGGAATCAAATGGTGTATAGTATTAGCATAGGTGTCCAAATTATTTGTTATAATAATTTAATTTTATAATATATGCAAATCAAATATCAAAATTCATATTAATCCAAAATTTGTAACAAGCCGTAATAGAGGTGTGCTTGACTCGAAGCTCGAGCTTGAATATACTTGACTATAAATAAGCTGAGCTTCAATTCAAAATTTTTGTGATAAGCTTGAGCTTTAACAAATATTTAAAAGCCCAATAAGCTTGAATTTGGGCCAAAAAAATTTTGAAACTCAAATCAAATTTAAATAGTACGTCATTTGTTTTGACTCGATTCATTTACACCCCTACTCGAGTCATTAAATAGGTCCCAACAACCAATTAATATCAGGACCTACTCATTAAGTACACCTCTAATGTAATATTTCACCTTTAAATACCGAACCCAATGCACCAATTAGTCTCATCCCTATCCCTAAATGCCAGTATCAACACGTTAATATTATTGCAGCTCAAGTACTCTTTCTAAGAAAATGGCGTCCAAATTACTTGCTTTTCTTGGCTTGGCCTTTGTTACTCTTCTTCTCATTAAACAGGTCCCAACAAGCAACTAATATTAGGACCTACTCATTCAGTACACCTCTGATGTAATAATTCACCTTTAAATACTTAACCCAATGCACCAATTATTCTCATCCCTAAATGCCAGTATCAACACGTTAATATTATTGCAGCTCAAGTACTCTTTCTAAGAAAATGGCGTCCAAATTACTTGCTTTTCTTGGCTTGGCCTTTGTTACTCTTCTTCTCATTAAACAGGTCCCAACAAGCAACTAATATTAGGACCTACTCATTCAGTACACCTCTAATGTAATATGTCACCTTTAAATACTTAACCCAATGCACCAATTATTCTCATCCCTAAATGCCAGTATCAACACGTTAATATTATTGCAGCTCAAGTACTCTTTCTAAGAAAATGGCGTCCAAATTACTTGCTTTTCTTGGCTTGGCCTTTGTTACTCTTCTTCTCATTTCCTCGGAAGTGGCATCTAGGGAACTCGCTGAGAATTCCAATATGATTGACAAAAGTATGCATTTTCCTACCATTTCCTAATATATATATATATATATATATATATATAGAGAGAGAGAGAGAGAGATATTATATTTAGTATGACCTTGTTTAATTCTGATACTATGGCATGAAAGTTATATCTCGTTTTTGTCCCACAGCTTATTTTTGTCTTGATTTTGGTACGTGATATGGCTAGAATTTACATATTATACATATTTTTATATGTTTCAATGCATGATATATTTTTTATGTTCGCAAGCTGAAGTTGATGGACGCGGAGGCTATAATGAACCCCAGGCGCCACTCCCGCCTGCTGAAGTTGATGGACGCGGAGGCTATAATAAACCCCAGGCGCCACTCCCGCCTGCTGAAGTTGATGGACGCGGAGGCTATAATAAACCCCAGGCGCCACTCCCGCCTGCTGAAGTTGATGGGCGCGGAGGCTATAATAAACCCCAGCCCCAAAACTAGTTAGTATCAACAAAATATGCACCCATGTATTATGCAACAGCTTTTGCGTGAAAACAATAAGACTCATGATCAATAATGTGCATGTGAATGATCTACGTCGTTCATGTGTCACAGCTTTGTAACAATGTTAAAAAGCCGTCCTTATATATTACTTATGTTTTAATTATTCTCATTCTCTAGCATCATCTGTTGCAAAATGATTGTATTCAAATATGACCACTTCTAGTGAACTCAGGAACAAAGCCAGAAATTCTTTTTTAAGGAACAAGGTCAAATTTCTAAAGAATTAAAGGAATTTAATTCTATGATTCGGGGGGGGGGGGGGGGGGGGGATTTCAAATTTTATAAAATATACATAAATTTTAACTCGATATGAATTTGAAGGGAGGTG
>JAOWBU010000848.1:0-25000 GCA_026212405.1 Petrea volubilis
ATGCACGTCAGCTAGGAAGTGTGTGGGTGCGTGCACGTTGGCTAGTGTTCGGGCATTGTGCGTGCACGTCGGTCAGACAATGTATGGACACCATGTTCATTGGTTTATGTGCACCGTGTGGACGCCGTGTACCACGTTGTGCACATTTATATGCTTTTGCGAGATAGCTCTTTGAATTATTTTTTGGTATAAAATTAATTATTTTTTTAAATGAAGCTATTGACTTTTCTTTTAAAAAATGCACGACTTACAAAATATATAATTTTGTTCCTAAGAATAATTTTTTAAACATTGTAATAACATAAAGTATCATTATTAATCTAATTTGTTGAATTAAATCATGGTTTTAGTATTATTAATTTGTTCATTCTACATTGGTATAATCTTAGTAACTTTAATTTCATGAAATTTACAATAAATTAATTTATTGTGGTTTAATAGTCAATAATTAGGTGTAATAATTTTAAATTAATACTTCACTTAGAGAAAAAATTTCATCTGTATATGCATCAATGTTTTAAAACCCAGACCGATCATCGAACGGGAAAATCAATCGGGTCAAAGGTCATTGGTTGAACCGTTGATCAAACTGTGGTCGAACCGATGATGTCATAATTATGTAATAAATAATAATTAATATATTAAAATATGTTTAAATAAAAAAACATTAAGTCCACGTATAGAAAATCTTCAAGTATAATAGGAATTAAAATATTTTCAAATAAAAATATATGCACTTAATTTTCCAAATTAAATTTGAAGAGAAAGAAAACATAATTAATAAAATATATGTGAACAAGGAAGTCATATGTAACTTTCACTATCAACAAAATTTGATGTACAAACTACTCATTTTTAAGAAAATATATAAGACTCATTTTTGCGTCGTTGATTTGAATTAGACTCATTTTATTAAAAAAATGAAATTTGATTGAAGAAATAAATAAAGTTCTATTTAATTTAGTTTGTGCCTTCAAAAAATAAAGATTAAAAAATAATTTTAGAAAATTTCCAACGCCACATCCTCCCCCTTTGTTTGAAATTGTGCTTTTAAAAATAAATAACTAATAATAAAGGTCCATTAACAAAATAGAATCCCTCTCCCAAAAGGAAACGCAGAATTGCTTCCTTCTCCGACTTTGCTTTGCTCGAAATAGACTCCCTCTCCCGAAAGGAAAGATCGATGAATGGGAGAGGAAATAGGAATAATCTCACAATTAATTCCTTAATTAAAAAGATTTTCATTAAAAAATTACTAAATAATTAAAAAGTGTTTTAACCGGTTGTAGGTAAAAGTAAGAATTTGTAACCGGCTAAATGCAAAATTAATGACACATGGCAATAAATGAATGGCCTACCTAATATTAGGTAGTACAAAGCTACCTTTTGTTAGACGGCCCCATCTCTTTATTTGGTTTTAACTTTTTAGTTTCTTTTTTTAAGAAAAAAAATGGGACCAAATTTTTGGATCTTTATTAGATTCGGATTTGGAATTGATGGACTCGAGTCTTGTCATTTCATTATTGAGTTCGGATCCGACCCATTGACGGTCCGAATTAGTAGCCCAACTTTAAGACGTCATTGTTTGCAAGTTGCTAAAATCTAAATGGGCTCAGGCCCAATATCACTTCTAAGAAGAAAAGTAAACAATGTGCCACCAACAAATAATAAACAAAAGGATTAATTACAATTTTCATCCCTTAATTACACCTCTTCTTTTTATATATATATATATATATATATATATATATATTATAGTATGTGCATACATCATTCATCCATACACGCACACTGCTAGATTTCAAATGCCTCACGGTACTCTCCACCTTTTATCTCACAAATATACCCTCAAAATTACAAAATGTAGTAACTTAGCTAATGAATGATAGCCAATAAGAATCGAGTTGTTATGCTTTGTTTAACGAATATGAAGGATTGACTCGTCACCTTTTATTGTTTAGAAGAGTACATACGGTTAAGGGCATAATTTAGGAGTAAAAAGTGAAACAAACCTAGACAAAGTACAATTCTATGTTGAGAAAAATCAAATAATCATGATATAATATGATCTCAAAGTCAATCAACAATAAGATGAGGCTCTCACCCAAAAAAAAAACAAAAAAAAAAAAACAATAAGTTGAGGCCATCAAGCTCATACACTTGCTAGTCTAAAAAGTCACTATTTCCAATACGATCAAACTAGAGGTTAAGGTTTCCTTTTTTTTGATAGTTACTAGTGGTTAAGGTTTCATTTTCGGATTGAACACTATTATTGCACGACAACAATTTAGGCACCGAGCTAATTGAATACATCATTATCTTGCACACTTAGTAAAGTAAATAGTACTATACAATAATTATGGCACACATTCATAAATGCGTGATCCAGTTATTCAAATTATGTCCTATATTTAAAATAATTAGTAAAAATATTTACGTGTCATATGTGGTGCAAACTGAACCATTAAGTATGTGAGTGGCATTCAAAACTGAATTCATACAAAAAAATATATACACAAACACACACAAACTATCAATTGGTCTAACAGGATGAAGCATTAGATTCCTTAAACAATGTCCAGAGTTCAAATCTTAGTATTGTGAATAGAGCAATTGGGTTGGGAGGGTTGCCCCCACAATGGGCTTTTGCAGTGCCCGATCCGAATTAGTTGGTCAATAAATCGAAACCAGATAGCTAAGACAAAAAAAAAAACAAGAAATATATCTATATATCTATCTCTCTCTCTCTCTCTCTATATATATATATATATATATATATATATATGGACATGGACATTTTACGAGATAAAAGAGTGTATTAGAATGGATATTATCCAAAAAAAAAAAAAGAATTTATTTGGTTTTTTGCCCTTTTGTTTTCTTTTCTAAAAGGCACTTACTGAAAAATTTAGAATTTGGTTGATTTTCCTTTTAAACTATCCAAAGTAACTTAAAACATAATATGATTTAAAATCTATACTGTTATATAAAGAAAGAGCACTTTTTAGTAATTATATTTGGTCTCTCAATTATCTGGTCTATCATTTTTTTCCCCTCCCCTATTACACATTCTTCTTCTTATTCTTCTTCCTCTCTCTCTCTCTCTCTCTCTCTCTCTCATATCCCACCTTCAAATGTTTCTTCTTAATTTCTTTATTGTAGTAATATTGGTACACTCAATTCATATGCATTATTAAGAAATGATATAATTTATTGACATTACAAATTATGGTAGAATCTATAGTATCAAATATTTTTTTCAACTATTCTTAATAGAATTATGAAATTATTGATAAGTAAAAATAATATAATTAAAATAAAAAATTAAAAAAATAATTGCACAAAAAGTAAAAAAAATAATATTGAATACAAATTATGGTAGAATCTATAGTATCAAATATTTTTTTCAACTATTCTTAATAGAATTATGAAATTATTGATAAGTAAAAATAATATAATTAAAATAAAAAATTAAAAAAATAATTGCACAAAAAGTAAAAAAAATAATATTGAAGGGTATGAGAAATGAAAGGGGATAAAGAGAGGAGAGAGAGAGAGAGAGAGAGATAGAGAGAGAGAGAGAGAGAGAGAGAGAGAGAGAGGACCAAAAGTGAAAAAGAATATGAAAAGTAGGTTTTAGTTCAAACTCAAATTCAAATCATTTTCCTTTTAAGGACATCACATGGACATTTTTTTTTCTCGATCGAAAAAAAATAAAAAATGGACATGTTTTTCCTTCTCATGAGCAATTTTGTCCTCAACACAAGCACTCTACATAATTCCCACCAAATATATTTTCCATGTTGGGTATACGATGAAGTAACAAAAGCTACAGTATAATGTATGAAGTATTGACAAATAGTATATAATGATAAAGTGACATATCTATGGTACAAACACACAATTGCAAAGGTTATTGGGAAGGTATTACATTGATTAGACTGAGTCAGCAATAATAAATTTAATTATATTAAAGATAATATAGAATTATAAATATTAATTAAGTTTTTTTCATATGAAAATATGTATTTATAGTTTATTTTTGATATAATCATTAAATTTATGATAAATACATAAACAATTTGACATAAAGTAAAGCTATATACGTTTCGAATTTGAAGAGCTCGAATTTGAACCCCTCGAGCTCTTTGTGCAGCATTCAACCCTTCATTCGCTCGTCGCGAAACTAGCAAAGTCAATTTGTCCCGAAAAGTGCTTGTGTGTGAAGATTTCGTATGTCCCAACATAGTCCAACATAAATTGTATGGATCGATGTTGTCTTCATAGTTGTTTTTCATATATACATTAAATTGATGATGCATAACAAAAATAGTTTATTATACGATAAAGCTCTACGACATATGACCCATTTGGATGGGTTAAAAAAATTGCTTCTTGAGTGGTGCTATTTATAGTAGAGTTTTTTTCTTTTTTTTGTTTTTTTAAAACCAATCAATTTTGCATTTGAATATAGTAATTAAAAGTGTTTTGAAAAGTAATTTTATTTGAAGTTACTTTAAGTAGTTTCTAAAAAAAATCACTTTTTGACTTTTTTTTTTACTATTATTTTTTTTAAAAGCCCATCCAAACAGGCTCATGATTTCAATCTACGAATGAAGATTTTGTATTTTTCGAACATAATTTATTTGAATCTACTTTTTTCCGAGAAAATGTAGGTGACATAATCCTAATAATCAAAGATTTTCTTGTGCCACATGCATGCATTGCCTTAGTGATTGATGATTGAGGTATGGTCCTTTAATTTTTCTTTGGTGCACATGGTATGTAACACCATTTCTTGGTCAAAATGTGTCCCACTATACAACTCTTTTTGCATCTTTTTCTAAGTGTCCTCTTTTTGAACACAACAACATGCTATGCTATGATTTAAATTTAATTTAAAAGTTGTACACATTGACTTAAAAAAAAAAAGAATTATATAAATTATGATATATATAACACAACTTTTATTGATATTTGAAATTCGTGATTAGACTATAAGAGGCTAAAAGGCGTTTGGATCTGAATGACCAGATTGCAGCATAATAGCATCTGCCCCATTATATTAATTTGTTTCTAATGTTGTTAGGTTCTTATTGGATTCGTTTGAACTATGATTAATGGGTAATTATTGTCAGAGTTGAGAGAATGATGGTTCCGTGACTTGTAATAATCTTGATTAATGATAACGTTAATGAGAATAATGAATAATCCATTAAAGGAAGTATATTATAGATTCTATTACTGATATGATGTATTATTAAAAGCTACTCATTTCGGTTCAATAGAATATTTAAGCACATGGGGGCGGTGTTTGTTATTTTAGTGAAAGGGTGCCATGTGCTAATGGTGCCAAAATTGTGTCAAATTACATTAAACACAATTGTTAGTACTAATTAAGAAATAGCATGAAGTTTTGGATTTGTTATCTATTTTTTTCAATGTTAAGTGTGCTAAAATTTAGGTACTTTTACAATATTATGTAGTTGTCAAACACTTCTTGACTTTGTTTATCCAAAAAAAAAAAAAAGAAAGAAAAGAAATAAAGAAAGACAATCCACTTCCTGATGGGAAATTATTGTCTGCATCGAGTTCAGCTACGCCAGAACTAATTATGGGGTGAGTGTTTTTATAATTGTTATGTGATTGGGGTACAATTTAGGGAGAGTGATCGATTACATAACAAATATATTAATACTTGCTATATGATTGGTTGGATGCAGCCAAATTGAATTTGGACAAGAATTTTTACTTCAGAATCCATTACTGCTCAATTTTAAGACAAGTATCGAAATACTATATTAAAATCAAGTTCGTAAATGAACGAGAAAACCTTAGCCTATTTTTGGTGTTGTTTTGGATTTTGTTCATGCTACCCATCTGAGTATTGCCCGACTAGTATTTTTAACAATTGAATTTGAATATGATAATATTAAAAAGTGTTAAAAAAATATATATTACTTCATAAATCGATCCAACGGCTAAAAAGTCAGTTGAGTAGTACCCAACTGAATAACATCTACCCTCTCGTTGTTTTGGGAGAAGTATTTTGGGTAATATATTTTGACAAGATGCGCTGTACATTTAGTCCCAAATATTAGCATAAATGCAAAAATAATTCTACATGATTAAGTTATAGGACATTTTTTTAAAAAAATTATAAAATTCTAAAAAAATCAGACCATTGATTTTTTTTTTTCCTTTTCGGTTAACGAGTCAATTTCCTCTAACACGTTTTTTTTTTTTTGAAAATGGACCTAATAACTTTTAATAATTTCAAAAAAACAAGAAAAAGGTTATTATCACATACGAATACTAAAAACGATTAATAGTGCAACTTTCAAAAGTTTCTTGGTGAAAGCCAATACGCGAATTGAGAACTCGAATAATGCAAAAATAAAATTTTCTTTATTTTGATTGGGAACTTCATAGAAACGCCATAAGAATTAATTCAGAATTTTATAGTTATCCTCTTATTTGTGTGTTCATAATTTGTCTATAGTGTTGTCTTTAATTCTTTCAAGAAGCGAAATATTTGCGCATATTTGACCCTTTTCATATTCAATAAGTGACATGATAAGTATATCCAGTAAGTGATATTTTTGCTTTGGGTAAATATTTAGTAAATACATTATAAATACGATAAGTATAATATCAATTATCTTGTAATCCGCATCGGCTTTGGCTATATTGAAACTAATCTCGTGACAAGTGTTTTACACTTGTCATGTGATTGATGCACAGTTTAAAAATATTAATCAATTACATGCAAGGTATATCAATACTTGCTACATAATTGATGGAATGTGATCAAGTCAAGTTCATATAAAATTTTTCACTAACTATCGACTCTATTTAAAAATATGCATTATTATAGCATAAGTAAAAAAAAAATTACTTTTGACAAAATGAGATTCAAGTTAGAATTTCTCGAGTTACATCATATTAAATTCTAAAAGTACTTTTTCTTTTTCCATTCGTGAAATACATTCCATTCCAACTAATCACACATAGAACCATCATTTTCTATTGCAGTTTTTTTTTTTAATTTTTGGATTTCATGTGAGGATAGCCCATCATTTTCAATCGAAGAAAGTGTGAAATTCAAAAAAAAGAAATAAATAAATGCCCACTTTTTGGGACCATAAATCATGTTTGGACATCCTTGTCTAACGACAAGCTCATCATAGTTCCTACAACCTGCTACCCCTAGTTAAAAAGAAAACCTTAGTTTAAGGAGTAGTTACATCTGCTAATCAACTTTGCTTACGTTAACAGGAATAAAAAAGAAAAAAGTTAACAAATCTAGAGTCTTTTTCATCTGTACCCGCTCAAAAATGATCAAACTTGCCAAAGCCTGAAAAAGAAAAAGCAACTAACTTTTATTTCAAAAATCCAAAATTACCGATTCAAACTTCCCTTTTTTTTTTTTTCTTTTTCCTAGCTCTCTGAAAAATGGGTTTTTCAGAGAGAGTGAAAACAGTGAGATATTGTGAGAAAAATGACATTTTTCTTGCTAACAATCACAATCAAACATTCTTTGAGAAGAACCCATTATGTGGATTAATTTATTTTCCAGGTAAACAAAAAATTCTTGTTTGTTAAGCATGACATGTATTCAACCTAATCACCCCATTATTTTAAGGTTTTATTTTTTTCAAGCCCCTGACTTAGGAAACATTCATGGGGATCTAGACATTTGACAGTCTGTAGATATGGACCACATAGAAAAAAAAAAAAGAATTGCATAAATCCCTCATCAATGCATGGGACAAAGGGGGGTGACCACGATATAAGATTGGGGTTTTTGTTTTTTATTTTTATTTTTATTTTTTTATTAATATATTGCTATTTGACTCTCACAAGAGTCTGTTTTCAGTGATGATAATCATTGGGTGCACCAAAATTCTCAGACCCTTTTTGTAGTTTCTTGTTTTTCTTCCAAGAAAAAAGGGGTGCCTTATGGAGATGATCCCTGCAGTTGTGATGTGGAAATCTTGAGGGTTTGTTGTGTGATTAGCAGACGTTTTGAGGTGGGGAAACTGAAATTCTCAGACCCTTTTGGTAGTTTTGTGTTTCTCTAATAAGAAAGAGTTGATACTCATTATCCCTGCAGTTGTGAGATGAAAATCTTGAAGGTTTGATAGTGATATTATCATAAGTTCCGGGGTGGAAAATGGGGACAATGGAGAGTGGAGAGGAGTTGATGGGAAGCAATGAGGAGAGGATTTACGTGTCGGTGAGGTTAAGACCGTTGAATGCTAAGGAGATCTTGAGGAATGACGTTTCGGATTGGGAATGCATCAATGATACAACAATTGTTCACAAGAATGTGAACCTCTCTGCCACAGATAGATCACTCTATCCCACTGCCTACACATTTGGTAAGCAAATACTTAGTTTCAGTTCTTCAAAATGTAAATTTGCTTGTTGAATTTTGTCTAGTTTTCAGAATTTTGTGTGTTTTCTGAGTTTTGTTGTAATTGACTTTGATCATGATGTGTAAAAGATTAAGATCATAATCTTGTGTATCACTTTTTGAGTTTTGTGGGAATTATGAATGACTTAGTGTCTTGTTAAGTGTTAGCAGACCAGAGTTTTTGTAGGAAAATACCCTTGCTGTTGAAGATTTCTTTGTTTTTTTCATTCTGATTTTCATTCTGAAAAACCCTCAAGTGATCCTTCTCTTTTCGGAGTCATATATGAGCTTTAAGTGTATTACACACACCCTAGTGATTCTTGCCCTGTACTTGTGTGCAACTAAATAGATCTCTCCTACGTTATCTCCACCTTACAATTAACCCTTTTTGTCGGTAGTCCAAATATGTCATTCTTTATATTTTAATTAACTTTGCAACTTGCACTTGCACATATGGAGTTTCTTGATAATATTTATCAGTTTATAAGTTCCAATGGTTAGAAACGAGTGTTCGTAATTTTAGAGCGAAGAGGAGAAGTTTGTGTAATTACACGTAGTTACAGGCGAGGATGGTGTAATTAACCTTTTATTTTGTGCTGAAAGTAGCTGCTTCAGTTACTACTGTTATATTGCTAACTATTACCAAACTTTTATTTATTTATTTATTTATAATTTACTTTTATATAGATGGGGTATTCAGGAGTGACTGCTCAACGAGGGAGGTGTACGAACAAGGAGCCAAGGATGTTGCAATTTCAGTTCTTAGTGGGATAAATTGTGAGTATACTCTTTTCTTTTTCCTTTTCTCTTATATCCATTTCAGTTTTAAGCTTGCTTCGTTTAATTTGATTTTTTGTTTTTTGCCAACCTACATCAAAATTTTTTGTAGCAAGTGTTTTTGCATATGGACAAACAAGCAGTGGGAAGACATACACAATGACTGGAGTAACTGAGTATGCGATAGCTGACATTTATGACTACATACAGAAGGTACATCTTTAAAAAGCTATTCTACTTTCATTTATGAAATGCAGGATGAAGCCTTTGCGACAATTACATGCACATGTTTTCAGCATCCCGAAAGAGACTTTGTGTTGAAGTTCTCTGCAATGGAGATCTACAATGAATCTGTAAGAGACCTCCTCAGTGTAGATAGCACTCCACTGAGACTTCTAGATGATCCTGAGGTGAAACCCCTTTTGCCGGAAGGCAATATTATTGTTTATATATATAGGTGTGTATTTGCATGTGTGTGTGCGCACCTGATTGTTGCTTCTTGTTCAGAGAGGAACCATAGTTGAGAAGCTGACAGAGGAAACTTTGAGGGACTGGAATCATGTGATTCAGCTCCTTTCTGTATGTGAAGGTAAAGAAATTGGAATATTTTAAGTTACAACTGCATCAATAAATTTAGATATGAACATTTTTGGTAGAAAAAGGAAAAAAAAAGAAAAGGGGAATTCTGGCCGAGATTTTGACCAATGGTTTTGATACTATATGACCATGGGACGGATATTGAATGACTGTGGTCATGGGAGAATTTGGATATATTGAAATCCATAATAACTCAAAAAACATGTCAAGAAATGTTGTGGGTTTGTTAATATTAATTGAAATAATTAAAACGTCCTACGCTGTAGTGAGTAGTCACGTATAAATACATAAGATCTCGCATCTTAGTTTCAAAATTACAAATACCTCACCTGTTACTTATTTTCCACCTTACAATTTTCCCCTCCCGTCAATTGTTATACATAGTTGAGAGATGTATTTATTCAAATTGCAATGAACTTTCCAAATTTCTTGAAAATTTTTTAAGTTCCGACCAAATTTCAATAGTTAGAAGGGGGAATTTGTAATTTTGGAATCAAGAGAGGAAGTTAGTGTAACTACACATAAATACAGGGTAGGATAGTGTAATTTAACCTTATTAATCTGAAAGCTTTGAGTTTCAAATCCTAAGCTAAACAACTGTTAGATATTTTGGAATTTTTAAAACTCTGGATTCTGAATCTTTTGTCAATCTTTGCAGCTCAAAGACAAATTGGAGAGACATCCCTAAATGAAATGAGCTCGAGATCTCACCAGATCATTAGATTGGTATTGCTATATCTTTACATTTTACAATTTTATGTTTTCTCCAAACCCCTGTCTCAATTCATCAACGTTCTATATGCTGTTCCAGACAATTGAGAGCTCGCCTCGTGAGTATTTAGGCAGGGACAATGCAAGCACTCTTACGGCTACAGTGGTATGGAATATCTGATGATTAGGAAGAATAATTGTGTGTGTATACATATGGATAACTTAATTCAACATTTCTGAATGTTGTGTTTTTTCTTTTTCCTCATTTTATTATAGAATTTTGTTGATCTAGCTGGAAGTGAACGAGCATCCCAATCATTATCAGCTGGCACAAGGTTAAAAGAAGGCTGCCACATAAATCGAAGTTTGCTGACACTGGGAACTGTTATTCGCAAGCTGAGGTAGTTAGTCATGCTGAATATGTTGATTTTTAGTTTTTATTTTTGTCAAATAATGAGTTTTAACTTTCGCTTTTTTTTAAAGTTGGGTTGGCATAATGAACATACTTGATTTCTCATCAGATTCTTTGGATGTATCTCCATGATACTTGGAGTTTTTTCCATGGTACTTATCTATAGTGTTTCATGAATACATACAGCAAAGGACGAGGCGGGCACATTCCTTACAGAGATTCTAAGCTAACTCGAATTCTTCAAACATCATTGGGGGGAAATGCTAGAACAGCCATCATCTGCACGATGAGCCCTGCACGCAGTCATGTCGAGCAATCAAGGAACACACTTCTGTTTGCCAGCTGCGCAAAGGAAGTAACTACAAATGCCCAAGTTAATGTAGTCATGTCTGACAAAGCTTTGGTGAAGTATTTGCAGAGGGAGCTAGCGCGACTCGAGAGTGAGATGAGAACTCCCCAATCGGCTTTTGCTGATCCATCAAATTATTCTGAAATGCTGAGAGAGAAAGATCTTCAAATTCAAACGGTAGTAGTAAATCTAAATGATTCTTGATCAAAAATGTTTCATGTAATTAAATTATGTGCATTACACATATGTCCCAGTTCAATTTCTAAATTACACCGACTTCCCTTATAACTTATCTCCCTCTTACAATGACCTCATTCTGTGGATCATTACACATTGTTAAATGATGCCATCGTTCAAATGTTTAGTGAACTTCTCAAATTGTTCTTGCATGTATGGATGATGTTATTCAAATTTTGTGAGCTTCGATCAAATTTCATTGCTCTGAAAGTTGAGTTTGTAAATTTAAGACTAAGAGGAGAAGTTTGTGTAATTACACATAGTTACAACTTACAGAGGACGATGATGTGATTGGTACTTTTAAACCTCTAACTGTATTTCATGATACTAAACTTTTTCTTTCCAAAAATAAACATCCTGCAAAGATCTAAAAAGATGCGGCTTTACTACAAAAATTGACAAGTAATTAGCTGGAGTTTTTATTGAGGCTTTCGTGTTTTTTTTTGGTAGCTTGCAGGGGAGATCAATGATCTTATTATGCAAAGAGATATTGCTCAATCACAAGTCAAAGATTTGTTACATATGCTTGGCGATGATGCCACCAGTCCTGTGACACCGGTAATCAAATTTTGGTCTTTTCATTTTTCTTTCCTCTTTTTTGTTTATTTAAATTCTTTCTTTCTTGATTTATTTGTTTTTCGTTTTTTATATTTCTCTAGGGAGGATTGGGATACTATCCTCACTCGAGAGTGCAAAAATCGCCGGATACTGAAATCAGACAAGAGGAGACATCGATTTTGGCAGATCCTCAGTCGTTGGATGTTGATACAAGAACATGTTCTGATGGACACAGTAGAACCAGTTCAGATGATCATATAGGCAAAGTTCCATATTTTGATGAGAACTTTAACCACACTAATGCAATCTTAACTTCAAATTTTAGTACTGAAAGTTACTCATTTAATGGTTGGGAGGATATTGAGAAGCAAAGTGATGGGACCTCAGAGGATCTATGCCGGGATGTTCGTTGCATTGAGGTAGAAGAGTCGAGTAGCAAAGGGGCTATGGAATCCAATTCTTTATCAACTGAAGAGAACAGTGGATTAATCCCTCAGGTAAAAGTGCACGTAAATGGAGACCACAGGCTAATTACCCACTCGTCCTCAACTCCACCTTTAGGAAAAGATCAAGTATTTGGGCCATCTCCTCTGAAGATTGATGGTGAAATGATGGAAGATAAAGAGAAAGAATTTAGCTCCATTGATTTTCTTGATATCCCATCTCTCAGTACAAGCTTGAAATTGAATAAAAGTAGAAGCTGCAAAGCAAGTATTGCCGACTCGTCTTCTCCATTAGTGTCCAAGGTGATGGAATTTGGTGAGAACGTATTGCTTTTTGGATCAGAAAGACAACTATCTCCATTAAGCTTTAGCTCCAATGTGCAAAGTTTATCAAGAAAAGATCGTCAGTCCTCTCCACGAAATGATGCTCTTGATATTGAGATTGACCCCCCGAATGTGAAATTCGCAAATGTTGAGGATGTTGTTAGCAGCACCACTGAGAAGACTGATCTTCCAACTAAGAATCTGGTGAGTTATTTTTTCTCTCCCTTGCACATTCTAAGTTCTATCATGAGCTTTCTTGAAAACTGTAGTTTGACCCGGAGGAAAAAAAAAAAAAAGAACTTTGGCATCTTAGTTTGTCCCATATTCTTGGAAAGTTGGATGGTTTTGTGGGATTATAGCATTTTTCAATGGATTTTGCAGTTGAAGGAGATCGAACAAATGGGCGATGAGTCTCCAAAGAGGAATGTGAAAGATGTTGGATTAGACCCAATTGAAGAAGAATCCAAAGGTCTCTCAAGTTGGCCCGTGGAGTTCAAACGACATCAACGAGAAATAATCGAACTTTGGCATGTTTGCAATGTCTCATTGGTACACAGATCATATTTCTTCATGCTTTTTCAAGGTGATCCATCAGATGCTATATATCTGGAGGTAGAACTGAGGAGGATGAAGTTCTTGAAGGATAAATTCTCTCATGGAGACGAGATCTTAGTGAATGGACTACATTTAACACTGGCTTCAAGGTAAGATTTCCATGTCTTTTTCTATGTTTTTTGGTACAAAGTTGCCCATATTTCATGGTTGTTTGATATACTATGGCAGCTACCAGACCCGTGCCCCCTTCAGTCTATATAAAGCTATTTTTCGTATTTTTACTAAAATTGTTCAATATTGCATCCATATAACTCTATATACACATACTCATAAGTTTCTTGAAAAAAAAAAAAAACAGCACGAAGGCTCTTGGTGTGGAGAGACGAATGTTGAGCAAACGGATGGCGAAGAAGTTCTCAGAACAAGAAAGAGAGGGCCTCTTTCTCAAGTGGGGCATCGGTCTTAACACCAAACTTAGAAGGCTGCAGCTGGCTCAGCGCTTGTGGACCAAAACTGAAGATATGGATCATATAGCCGAGAGTGCATATCTTGTTTCAGAGCTCGTTGGTGAGGTTCCAAACAAGGAAATGTTTGCGTTAAATTTCACACCTCAAAGCTCAAAAAGAACGTATAGTTTCAGACGAAGCCTGATGTTTTTTTGATTCGTGGCGTGATTGATCCTTTTCTTTGTTACATTCTAGTTTGTGATGGATTGTACTTGTAGGAAGGACAATTGTATATTAGAAGTGATTGGAGTAAAGTTTAGTATCCATATATATATATATATATATATCTCCTCTGAAATAACACAGCATTTGTAAAAGGCCATTGAAGAGCTACTGGTTTGTATATTTTTTCTGGTTATATATGGTATATTCGTCTTCTTAGCTTTGAGCATCTGAAATATGATACAAAGACATTATTGCCCTGTTTATTCTTCCTATATTTGGTAATATTTAAACCTCTGTGGCATGACAGATTTGAAGGCTCATGGGGTCTCCAAATTATCAGCAAAACTTGTGAAATCCCAGAATTATTTTTTGGCTTGAGAATATTACTGCATGGTATTAAGTCTTGAGAAAGGGCTCAAGAGTCCTCATTTTTTTTTATATTTTATTGGGATAAATATTTTTTTATCCTCCAAACTTTTCGCGTTTTGAGACTTTACCATATAAATTTATTTTTTTGCCATTTGCCATCTGAACATTGCGTTTTTTTACACATTACATTTTTCAGTGGAGCTAAGGGCAAATGTGTCATTTCAACTGGTTAAAGTCACATGACATACATGTGAATGCCCTTAGATGGTAATATGTAAAAAACGCAAAGTTCAGATGGCAAATGGCAAAAAACAAAAAAGTTTATATGGTAAAGTCCCAAAACGCGAAAAGTTTGGAGGGTTAAAAGTATTTATCCCATGTAAAATGACGCATTTGCCCTTACTTAAAGTCACGTGACATGCATGTGATGGAATTCCGGAGGAATATTCCACCAGAAAATGCCCTTAGATGATAATATATAAAAAAACGCAAAGTTTAGATGGCAAACAACAAAAAAAAAAGTTCATATGGTAAAGTTCAAAAATACGAAAAGTTTGGAGGGTAAAAAAGTTTATCCCTTTTTTATTTTTAATAGAAATTGTAGATTATTGAGATAGCTTTAGAATCGGTTAAAAAAACACTTTAAAATTCCATCTTCTTTCATAATCATCACACACACACATATAATCAATCATCTCTTGGGAACATATGTGTCACGCCTCAGGCCCGCAGGTTCGTAGAATGTGAGAGTTGCCTGCAAACTCCCTAAGTGCACCTTTAAATTGAGCTATGAACAACTTGTCTAAATGGATATCTAATGGATGTACTTGAGTTCTTGGACCAAGTTTATAATGAATTCAATTTTTCCTTGATTTTCCGATGTGGAATGTGGTACTACAATCACCCTTCCTTCAGAATCGTGACGAGGACGTCGCGGTGTGACACCTTTCAGGAGCCAAATTGAGCAAAGGCGGCCATTTCTCGATATTGTGCCAATTCTAGTTTTAAACTCCTGCATACTTGTTTCATAGCTTTCAACTGAGCAGCAGACCTTAGCGACTGATAGATAATCCGTTGTTAATAGCAGGTCTAATTCCGCAATGAAAGAGCTTTGTTCCCAAACATATTTGTCCATCAGAAATGGAAATTACATTAGTAGGAATATATGCCAAAACATCTCGTATTTTTTTAGAAAGTCCGTATAACTTCAAAAGATTCATTCTTTATGAATCAAATACCATTCAAAGAAAGGGTGCATTGCCTCTTTGAGTGAGGAAGAGAAAAAAAGTGGATTGTATGTCAGATAATTTTTGGAATTGTATATTCAATGATTCACTAATATATTATCTATATTCTAGAATCTAATTCTAATAGAATATTTAACAAAAAAAGGAAATAAGTGGGTAGCGGGAATCAAACTTGCATCGTTAGCTTGGAAGGCTAAGGGTTATAGTCGACGTTGTTTCAGCGGTTTGAACATCTCTAATTCAAAACCGAACATGAAACTTTGGTTTTAGCTGGGACTAAATGTGGCTCCTACGGGCTCAAGAAGTGTCTCCTACACATATAACACTTTGTCCCGCGGGTTCAAGAGGTGGCTCACATGACTGTAGCACTTTGCCCCGCATAGCATTTAGCTCCCAGTATTTCGGCTTGTGAGCAGCTCTGATACTATTTGTTACATCCCAGGCTTGCAAGCCCGTTGGACATGAGAGTTGCCCACAAACCAACCGAGTGTACCCTTAAATTGAGCTATGAACAATTTGGGCATAAGAGATATCCAATACATGCAGATGAGTTCTTAATCAAACTTATAAAGAGTTCAATTCTCCATTGATTTGCAGATGTGGGATTGGGTATTACAATATAGGATAGGGAAGTATTCAAAATACACCATTTCCATTATATCCCAAGGCGTATTGAAGGTGCTTTTCACAATCCAAACTATACATCACTTTCAAATATACACGTATAGGTCCTCTGGATTAGGGGATGCATTTAGAGATACGATCCAAAAAATTGTACTCTTTTTAGTAATATTCATAAAATGAATACTTCAAAGTATTTGAGTACGACTCCATTGTCATTATAAACAACCTAAGAATGAGGTGAATGTAATTTTGCCAAAAATTATAATTTTTTGGCTTGAGAATATTACTATATGGTATTTGATATGTTTAAATTTTGCATAAATACCAATATGAGTACACAAATGTTATAAATTCTGATTGATATATCATGTAGTTTTCTAGAAACAAGGTTAAACATGTCAATGAAAGAGATCTAAACACTCTTATGCGATCTATTAATTATGCAAGCCAAGCCGCTACATAACGAAATACATTGATTGTGAGATCCCGATTGGTTTATATTATTTGTTGTGATCACGAAAGTAAATGCATAGTAATATAAGTACACCTTTTCTATCTCGAGAGGAACAAATAAACTTGAAAATTTGATCAGGAATAGTAATGCACTTCGTAAATTAATTAATTGAGAAATTATATTGAATATCAATTGATGAATTCTATACCTTAGAATTATTTTCTTATTTTTATTTATTCAATTTGAGATATTATAATTATTCACACCTTGATTATTTGTCGTCTAAAAAATAGAAATAATTATATATCGGTACTTGATACTCCTTTCTCGTGGGACCGGCAACTCTATTTATTACTTTATTACTTGTACGATCCATACACTTGTGGAAAATAATGCAACTGTGTTGAATCTTGAGAAAGGACTCAAGAGTCTTGAAGTCTTTTAGAATTTTCAGATTATTTAAGTCGATTTCAAACCGGTTAAAAATGAACTTTATTACTGCTAATTTCAAATGCAGAAATTAATAGAAATTATTTCCAAAGGGAAAGTTCTCAAAATTCAATCTTCTTTCTAATTTTTATTCTCAGATATATATGTCATAATCATTGTATATATATAATAGATATGTGCATAATCAATCATCTCTTGGGACTACATATGGGATAGACAAAATTCAAAATACACCTTTTCCGTTATATATATCGCACAGCACATCAAAGGTGCGTGCCTTACGCAATCCAAACTACACATCCCTTTCATATATATATATATGTGTATATATATATATATATATATTTCCTTTGAATTATTGGATGCATTTAGGGATAAGATCCAAAAGGAAATTCTTATTAGCAATATAGCAATATACCCTAAATAAATTTTGATCATGACTTCGCTGTCTATAATCATTGCTATATATCTCATCGATCACATGCGCGATGTCCTAAGAATGTACCCTATAAACATAGTAAGGCGATGTGATGTTTTAGACACAGGTAAAGTCGTGGGGTGTTTAATATTAGGGTTTGAATCTTAACAATGTGTGTGTGTGTGTGAGTAATATTGTATGTGCGTATAACAACAACAACAACAACAACAACAACAACAACAACCACAACGATGATGATGATGATGATGATGAAAAAATATTGCGGGTTAATTGCAATTTTGGTCCCATAAATATGCCTTTATCCAATTTTGATCCTATTTCTTTAAATGTTCTCAATTTGGTCCCATATGTTTCGAACTTTTGCAATTTTGGGATTTTTCTGAAATTCCGTCTAATATTTAATGGCGAAGGCACATACGCCTCACGTGGGATCAAAATTCCGTCCAATTTTTGTCTCATTTATTTCAATTTTCTCAATTTTGGTCCCATACATTTCAAAATTTTGCAATTTTGGGACTTTGCAAAAATTTGAAATGTATGGGATTTAACGACCACATGAGGCGCGCGCGTCTTCGTCATTAAAGACTAGACGAAATTTCAGAAATATCCCAAAATTGCGAAAATTTAAAATATATGGGACCAAAATTGAGAATATTAAAATATATGGGACCAAAATTGAGAAATTTGAAACGAATGGGATCAAAATTGGATAACAGCATACTTACAGAACCAAAATTACAATTAACCCAAATATTGCAAACATTCTTTAAATGTCAGAAAAAAGAAAAGCTAGAAGTTTGAAAATTTTTGTTTAAACTTTTTTAAATGATGATATATGTATAATAATAACTAACACAAAATACCGGATAAGAGAGAGCCATGAATTAAACTGGATGGTCGTCCCTTACGACATTATATTATTAACTGTTATATTACACTAAATAAAATTTAAAATTTTGCCCACTTCAAATTAGTAAATTGCACTCTCACCCAAGTTAAAATACCTCTCTCATCCCAAGGACAACTAATCCTAGCTCTATTCCTGAGGGCACATTATCACACAAATTGCTCCAAAAATGTCGAAATAAACTCTACAATGTTACAAGCCCTTTTGCCATTGAGGATGTATAGTTTAGCATAGTGGATATTTGAATCTAACACCATGCCCCTTTCATCTTCTCCCCTCTTCTTTTGGGTGAGTGTGTGCGTGGCGTTCCAATTGATATTTATAGGGTGTTTTGAGTTGATTGTATAAAAAAAAAAGTTACAAACCCCTATTCATGGGCTAAATAGATTCTAGCTTATTATTCATAAAGAATTTAATTTGATATATTGATGTAATTGATAGGTACTTAATTATTCCTAAAAAAATATTAATTACAGAAAACTCATTGAGGCTTGACCTATTTTTCACAAAATTTCCTGTTGTATGAAAGTTACAAAGTACCGCCTCTAATATCTATTTTTTCATTACAAGCTACACATGCAGATTAAGTTAGCATTTGCAATACTGAAAACCAAATATTAGAGGGATATTTATAATTTTTCATGCCCTGTAAGATTTTATGAAAATTGATCCGATCTTAAATTGTGATTTGTAATTAAACTGATGAGAAAAAGAAACAAGCAATTTATTGAACTTAAAATACTCTATAATCTAAAGCTGTAAACTGTAGTGTAAACTGTTAAATGTCCCACATTGATTAATTACAATGATGTGGTGTGGTTTATAATGACTTGTACAATCCTCCCCTCACGAGTTAGCTTTTGAGGGTGAGTTAGGCACAAGTTCATTTCTTCAACATGGTATCAAAGCAGGCAAAGAACTTGCATTTAAGTCTTTCCACCCGCAGATGTTCATTCCTGCAAACTTCACGCTCCAGGTTTCCCGCTTGTATTCGGCCCTGGGCGTGAGGGGTGTGTGTGTTAAATGTCCCACATTGACTAATTACAATGATGTGGTGTGATTTATAATGACTTGTACAATCCTCCCCTCATGAGCTAGCTTTTGAGGGTGAGTTAGGCACAAGTTCATTTCTTCAATATAAACCATGAGAATAGGTAATAAATGGAGGGTGGGGAAGACCATATGCATGGTTTTATAGATTCCCCTATCATAGAGATGGTAATCAATTCACCACTTTTCCGTGCATTTTTTAAGCTCTATAAATACTCTCTTATCGTCTCTAATTCCATTACAACAAAACATATATATATATATATATATATATATATATAAAATTTAGATTGTGAAAAAAGGTTTTGTTGAAGATTTTTATATATATATATATAGGTGATATGGGCCAAGCACCTATCATATAGATGAGACCTCTTGCTTGCTCATCTAGGATTCTAGTAATACTTTGTGGGAGCTGAAGATTAGTTCATCCCAGCTTCACTGGCGCCCACCGTAGGGCATCCAAGGCTCAAGTGTTGATACGTTTAAGTTAAGGGTGCTCACCTCGTTTTCGTTTTCTCTATTTAGCATAAACTCATTATAGTCAAGTTCGCACACAACCTAAGAGCCCAAAATTTAGTTAAGAAGATGGCTGATGATCATGAGCCTCCGATTATCGAGGTAGGAAGGAACCAAGCAGGAGCTAAATCTAAAAATCTGCCGGTTATGACCCTAGATTAATTGAAAAGAATGCTAGAAATATGGGGCGATCAACTAATCGAAAAACACGCATCCGCTGCACGTACCTTACTGGGATTGGCGTCTGCTAACCCACCCCAGAAGAGGCTACCGAGCAATGTGTGGATCAGACCTCGCGAGCTATTCCCAGGGTCTGTAGAAGCTGAGGACTACAGAACCACCGAAGAAGGAGGTAGTAGTAGGGGCCCGAGAGACAAGGGAAAGAGAACCATAGACAAGCACGAGGCAACATATCGAGAGGAGATGACCCTACCCTTAGCAACCCACGACGTGCAAACAATGCTTATAAACCAAATCCACGAGCTGACCCAGTAGGTGGCAGAGCTGAAGTAGCATAAACAAATGGCAGATGATGCGTTTTTGTTAAGATAGGGATCACCATTCTGTGCTGAGATAGCCATGCAGGTGCTGCCGGAAGGATGGAGGATACCAAAGCTGCCAACATACGACGGAACTACAGACCCAAATACCCATCCATCTATGTACTCAAACATCATAGATCTGCACGACCTCAACGATGCCATGAAAGCTAGGATCCTGACCACAACATTCAGAGGCAAGGCCCTGGAGTGGTGGACGATGCAGGCACCAGGTAAGTAGTGAACTTCACCCAGCTCTGTAGAAAATTTGTGTACCACTTCGCAAATATAAAGAAGTCTAAAAGAATGTCAACATACCTATTCACCATCAAGCAAAGACCTGGGGAACCATTGAGAGCCTTCAGGGACCGGTTCAACGTTGAGGCTCTTGGAGGTACCGGATCTGAGGATAGACATGATGACAAGTATTTTGATTTGTGGCCTCACTAGGGGGCCCTTCGCTAATGCACTAGTGAGGCAAGCTCCGACCACACTGGAGGACTTGATGAGGATGGCAGACAAGTATGTAAGGGAAGAAGAAGTCAATAAAATGAAGGATGAGTGGGAAAGGTAGGAGGTAGGTGAAGAGCCTAGGGGAAGGAGTCGATATGACCCGCCCCGCGAGAGTAGGAGAAGGTCGCACAGGGCTTCTGAACCACAAAGGCAGATGTGGTACGCCTACCACACCCCTCTGCGAGTCAACTACTTGGAGGTCCTGATGGCCATCGAATCACAGAACCAAGGACATTTGCTGAACTACCCACAAAGAACCAGACCCTCACCTAGTAAGAGGGCCTCCGACAAGTACTGTGCATTCCACAAATAGAAAGGTCATGATACAGATGAACGCATGCAGTTGCATTATGAAATTTAGTACTTGATCGAGAAAGAATACTTGAGGAACTACATACGTAAAACAGAGGCCGATAGCAGAACCACGGACGAACGACCTAACGAATATCACCCCCATGAATATCGATCATACAAAGGAGGCCGCAGAGGTCGAGGACGAGATAGGGGGTGGAGAGGCAGAGTGGAACAGGGACAAGAAGAGATACACTGAACTGAATTTGTAATCAGAATTTAATCGAAGGTCACCAAGTGAGGAAAGAAGGAACCCAAGAGGGAGAAGAGAAATTCTAGACCAGTAAAAAATTCGAGAGGACGCAGAACTCGATAACATAACCCGCAGAGGTGAAATCCACACGATCTCCGAGGGACCCATCGGAGGAGACTCGATGAACGAGAGGAGGAGATATGTTAGAATAACCTGAAACCCTCAGATCCCCAGATGCTCGGATGTAATGATCGCATAATTCAAACAGACCCCGCTTTACTTCACAGATGAGGACTTCGATGAGGCGTACATGCCGCACAATGACCCAATGGTCATATCAATGGATGTCGCGAACTTCACCATGCATAATGTATTAGTGGATAACGGTAGTTCGACCGACATAATTACATTGGATGTACTAAGAAAAATGGAACTAGGGGTCATGACGATAAAGTCGGTCAACACTCTACTAACTAGCTTTGGAGGATCAGAGGTCCTACCCTTAGGGACTGTCGACCTACCGACCTCATTAGGCGAGGGCTCATGCAGAAAAACCCTTATGATCAAGTATCTGGTCGTAGAAGCAGACCTGGCATATAACATCATATTTGGACGCACAGGTCTGAATCTATTCAAAATAGTAGTATCGACTCTACATCTGAAGATGAAATTTCCCATCAAGAATAGGGACAGCGTCGTCAAAGCAAATCAGAAGATGGCTAGGGAATGCTACGCAGTGTCTGCAATGGGAGTATCTCCCGACCCCTTTAAGGAAAAGAAAAACAGAGAAATATCATCCAGCTCAAGAAAGCAGGAGGGAGTGAGACCCGAGAAGGGAAGGAAGCCTACCGAACCAGACCCAAGGCCACAAAGTAGAGTGGAACCTTCTGAGTACAAAGTCATAGAACTCTGCCCTAGAGAGCCAGAAAAAACCACCCGGATTGGAGTGCAACTTCCAGAGAGGATGGAAATCAACCTGATTGAATTGTTGAAAGAAAACCATGACATCTTCACCTGGAAGGCATCTGACTTCGAAGGTATTGATCCAAGTGTCGCGGTACATAGACTGAATGTCGAACCAAAGGCCAAACCAGTCACGCAAAGGAAAAGAAGCCGTGGAAATGATCGTGACAAAATCATAGCCACGGAGTTCAGGAAGTTATTGTAAGCAGGGTATGTAGTGGAGTTACAATACGCAGACTGGCTCTCGAATGTAGTGGTAGTCCCAAAATTGGACGGAAGATGGAGGATCTGCATGGATTACACAGACCTTAATAAGGCGTGTCCAAAGGACCCATACCCATTACCAAGAATTGACACACTGGTCGACTCCACTGCTAGATGCGCTCTTCTAAGCATGATACTTCTGAGAATCAAGGATACCGTCAGATCTTTATGGCCCCGAAAACATAAGCAAGACGGCGTTTATGACCAAAGACGGCATATACTGTTATCGAGTCATGCCATTTGTGCTAAAAAAATGCGGGAGCAACCTATCAAAGGTTGGTAAACAACATGTTTCAAAACTTCATAGGCCAGACCATGGAGGTCTATGTAGATGATATGCTCATCAAAAGTCTCCAGGAAGAAGATCACATCACCTATCTCTGGGAAGCATTCGAGGTCATGAGAAAGTACAAAATGAAGCTGAACCCGACCAAATGCACATTCGGAGAAAAAAGTGGTAAGTTCCTGGGATACTTAGTCAAGGAGCGAGGAATCGAAGCAAACCCGAAGAAAATCAGAGCAGTCTTGAGCATGAGATAGCCAACATCCCCCAAAAAAGTAAAGATACCGATAGGGCAGATGGCCTCATTAAACCGATTCATATCTAAGTCCGCAGACAGGGGTCGGCCGTTTTTCAAGACCCTAAGGGGCTACAAGGAGTTCAAGTGGACGGAAGAATACGCGAAAGCATTTGAGGCGCTAAAGAAGTATCTGACGTCACCCCCCTCCTCTCGAAACCAATTGAAGGAGAGCACTTGTACATATACCTTGCGGTATCTGAGGTCGCTGTAAGTGCCATTTTAACTAAGAAGGAAGACAAAGAATACAACCCAATATACTACATCAGCAAGATGTTGTAAGGAGCGGAGAAAAACTACATAAGGATCGAGAAGCTAGCCTTGACCCTAACCACAACCTCAAAGAAATTAAAACACTACTTGCAATCACACCCTATAGTAGTGTTAACTAATGAGCCGTTGAGACAGATCCTTTTCAAACCCAAGGCGTCGGGATGGATGGTTAAATGGGCCATAGAGCTTAGTAGTTTGAAGTGGAATACAAGAGCAAACCCGCAATTAGAGGTGTCAAATGGGCCGGGCAAGCCCACGAGCCCGGTGGCCCAGCCCTGTCCGGCCCGGCCCAGGTCCGACCCATGAACAGTAACAGGCGGGCTGGGCCGATTTTGGGGTAGTTTTGTGGGCTCCTATTAGGCTTGATGATAATAGCTCAACCCAGCCCGACCCAGGCCCATGATTGGCCCAACCCAGGCCCAACATAGGCCCGGTTATATATATATTATATAAAAAATTATACATATAATTGTATATATATATATTATATACAATAATATTATATAAAAAAGCTCCAGCTGCAATATTTGACCCCAATCTCCACTTCTGACTTCTCCAAGCTCCATCGCAATATTTGACCAAAAAAGTCCAAATTTTCATTTTTTAAAAATCTGATCCAAAGCAACTTAAATTGAGCCATTGGATTTATACAATTTTAATCCAACGGCTGGGCCAGCCCCAATTTTTGACCATTTCAATACACGTGGCGCGTCGGAGGCTGTTGGATGATTGACCGTTGAGCATCCAACGGCTTCAGATTCTTGACCGTTTATCAATGGTCAAATTATCATCAAGGGCTGTGATTTTTTGACCATTTTTTGATCAACGGCCAGATTTATTTCTGGCCAAAAAATACGATATTTTTTTTAATTCTAAAAAAATATTTTTAATGTAGTATAAATATGATATATTTGTAGGATTTTATCACTACAAATTCTCAATTCTCTTTATTTCATCTACATTCTCAATTCTCTCTATTTCATCTACAATTCTACATTCTCAATCCTCTCTATTTCATCTACAATTCTACATTCTCAATTCTCAATTCCCTCTATTTTATCTATTATATATTTAAATTATTTTCGTCGTTCTCCAAATCTCTTTTGTCCCCCTCACTCATCTCAATTACATTTCAATTTTCTTCTAATCTACAATCACAAATATTTGGTATTCAAGTGATTTGATTTGGAGTTGGAGGAGAAACAATATTTGGT
>JAOWBU010000849.1:0-25000 GCA_026212405.1 Petrea volubilis
CCAAAAAAAAAAAAAAGGAAACTGGTCATACTTGCCATAACGTGGGGGGGCAGAATATTTTGTTCTTCTTCTCGGAGTTGCGGCATTCTCGTGTCAACCATCACAAACCGAACATTAATTGGAGACAAATTTGGGTGGAAGAAGGGTAGGGCTCACGTTTTCAGATTTGGGGATTTTGGGGGTATTGACCGATTTAGGGATTTGGTGTGAGAGAATTGGAGGTTATTTTTTCCCAATATTAACCCCAACTAATGTAATTATATCACGTGATTTGCACGTGAGGTCATTTCCACCCTCTTGTGAATACATGGCACGATGACATGGCAGAAACTTCCACATAATGTACACCTCATATATTACTTGTCAAACTTTACCAATTTTTTAACCGCCGACGGCCTACGTAGGCTAATTCCGGCCAATTTCCGGCAACTTTTACAATTACGAGGTGAATTGTCCTAAATGTGTGAAAATTTTGTAAATTCCTGTCCTAAATTTGAAATTAGGCAACTAAGTGTCCCAAAAACAAAAAACGTGCAACATAGTGTCCTAAAATTATAATTTTGCCAAAAATTCCTACTCCATGAATCACAAATTTTCAAATAATTTCTATAAAATAATCTAGAATTTAATGATGACATTTATTCTAATGTGATCTAGAATTTGATATTTTGGTATTATGTTAATGTTAGGGATAAATTTGATTTTATGTTTCTTTTGGAATATTAGATTTTTTTTTCTTATTTTTTGAGAGTATTTTTAGCAATTTCTTTTGGATATAAAAATCTGAAAATTTGAAAAAAAATATTTTTTTTTTTTGAGTCGGGTCGGGTCATTGGGTGACCTGAAAATAAATCAGGTCAACCCGAACCAAATCAGGTTGTGTTCGGGTTGACCCTTTCGGGTTAAGCTTTAGGTCAGGCGGGGTTCGGATTGGGATTTTTTCATGTTATACCCCTAGCTCAACCCGACCCGAACCCACCCGACCCATCCGAATTGACACCCCTGATAAAAGTACAATGCACTAGTACTTTGTTAAGAATCAGGAATCTTTCTAATTTTTAGCAGTACCTATGTCGAAGTGATTTTGATGAAAGTCTTCCTCAAAAGGTGCCATGTCAACTTGTTCAACAATGGGGATCCCCTCATATGAAGCTGCAGAGAATGTATCAAGAGAATGCATCCGACCTCTCAAGATAGACGAGACGGGACAGTTTATCAGGGATGCTCGCTTTGAAGTTGTTATTGCCGAGGTCCAACACCTGAAGAAGCGTCAGTTGACCTCCTTCTTCTGGGATGTTGCCGGTGAGGCTGTTGTTCCCAACATGCAAGGCTTGTGGTAAGTTAAACAACTGATTGTATTCTAGACTGTCTAGTAAGAAAGGCGATGATAGATAACTCAAATCTGAACTGGAATTATCAGCTATCGAAGCTTGCAAAGAACCCATTTTGCGTGGAAGGTCACCAGACAGGAGCTTTTATGTCAGGTTTAGGATAAACAAGCTCTGCATACCTCCTAACCAAGTTGGTATCGGGCTCGAGAGTTTGTTGTATGACAGGTTCAAGCCACTGAGTTTCTTCAGATTGGCAATCCAAGAAGGGATTTGGCCTTTGACTTGGCATCCTGCCAGAGTAAGGATCTGCAGATTCTTAAAACCACTTAGACGCAATAACACGTTATCTTCTAGCATCATATCGTCATGGAAGCACCTTGACAGGAACAAAACTGCAAGATTCTCACAATGCCAAAGAATCTTCAAAGCTCCGACGACGTCTGATGGGTAATTATCTGAAAGCGAGAGGTATGCTAGAGATATTGGATAGGCCATGCAGGGTGAGATTTCTCCTTCCAGCTTGTTGTAGGCCAATCGGACGGCTGTGAGAGACCTGCACAAGCACAGGCTATCGGGAATTTCCCCACAAAACTATTGTTCCTGAGATCAATGGTATGTAGTCGCTCGAGTTTAGAGAAATCAAGAATATAAATTTCTCCTCTGAAGAGATTGTTCCTTAGAAGCAAAGTTGGGAGATTTCGAGCAGTCCATCAAATAAGTAGACAGAGTACCATTGAGGCTATTGTGAAGTTGAAGTTTCTCCAAATTAGAATTTGAAGCTGGCATGGACGAAATTCCAGCTCTCACAAAGTTGACAGAGTATTCTTGTTGATGAAGTAAGATGAAGATGACTATTCTTGAAGAAGAAGAAAGTATCTTTCTTAGAATGGAAAGTTGTTTCTCAAAATAGAAGGTTTTACGTATTTATATTACTAAGCTATGATTATACACTTGTCAAAATCATATGATGTGCTATACCCTTATTTAATATGCTATATAATGGGTTTCATAATGTTTTTAAGTTTTATTGGGGCTTGTGTTTAATGAATGGACTTTAATATATTATTGTGCAATTGGGCCTTCGTAGCTCAAATAGTTTATCTTGGTGGTTCATTGGGCCTTCATTATTATTCAGGATATATTTTTGGGTTTGGCTCACATCAGAATTTATCGGCTCAAACTTATAATTTATTTATAAATTCGAGCCGAACAAGCTGTGAGCTGCGCTCAAACAAGACTCGAGCCCGAGCTCGATCCCTTTTTTCCTATCTCATCAGGTTCAAGCTCGATTTATTTGGTTCAAGCGCCAACTCGAGCTTGGAAAAATGCCAAAACTCGGCTTGGCTCGACTCGTTCGCATCCTAGTCATGAAGATGTGGGATTTACCAGTAAATACTTGCACAATTGCACCGCTTAGCTGTCCTGTTTAGCTAGATAATTATATTTAGCATGGAATTAAATGTTTTAGGCATTAACACTTGCAAATGATTTGAAAATATAATTCATTTTAATTTTATTTTTTATTTTTATTTAAAATATGATGTTATATGTATTACTCACATATACATATTTATTGATATATATATGTTAATAACATAATGTATGAAAATGAATATCAAATTACATTCCCAGATTTCTTGGCAAGAGTGTGAGTTCTGAACATAATATAATTTACCTCTAAAAACTGAGAGCAAATATCAATATACACACTACTTTCTCAAAATTTTATTGCTTCTTCATTACTTAAATTTACACATACCTTGTCTCTCCATAATTACTATTGCCACCCCTAACACATTCTTCAGGAACTACGGAACAAGAAAGTGATGCTGACAGTAAGAAATCCCACAAAGTATCCCGATCCAAAAGGGACATGATACCACAAGCCCACCTCGTCCTCATCCTCATCCTCATCCTTTTCCTCCGGTATCATCTCAACTCCATCGGTACTAACCGGACAGCTTCTTTTTAGCAGATACCCACAAAGTTTAGGATTCCCCTCAAATGAATCAGCAGAGAATGTATCAAATTGACCCCCTCTCGGTATTTCACCTTCAAGATCATTTTTGGCCACGCTAAACGAAGACAAGAAATTGAGCCTTGTGAGTGATTGCGGTATCCTGCCGGATAAATGATTCCCTGACATGTCCAATCTCTCAAGATTAACGAGACAGGACAGTTTATCCGGGATTTTGCAGCTGAACTTGTTGTTGTTGAGATACAATGTGTGAAGAAGCTTCAAATTTCCTAATTCTTCTGGGATTTCGCCACTTAGGCTGTTGTTGCCAAGTTTTAATCCTCTTGGTAAGTTAAATAGGCGATCGTATTGGAGGCTATCGAATAAAAAAGGCAAAGCCAAGTGGCTCAAGTCTGAACTGGAATTATCAGCTATCAAAGCCGGTAAAGAACCGATTTCACGGGGAAGGTTTCCGGACAGGAAGTTCTGTGTCAAGTTTAGGACAAACAATCTCGGCATATGTCCTAACCAAGTTGGGATTGGTCCTGAAATCTTGTTGTAAGAGAGATTCAAGACTTTGAGTTTCCTCAGCTTAGCAATCCAAGAAGGGATCTGGCCATTGATTTTTGATCCTCCCAGAGTCAAGATTTGGAGATTTTGAAAACCAGGCAGGCACGATAACTCGTTATCTTCTAGCATCATCTCGTCACGGAAGCACCTAGACAAGAACAGAACTGCAAGATTTTCACAATGCCTAAGAATCTTCAGAGCTCCAACACCGTTGGACAAGTTGTTCTCCGATAGCGAGAGGTGCGTCAGAGATGTCAGGGAAGCCATGCACGGTGGGATTTCACCTTTCAGCTCGTTGTAAGCCAATCGGACGGCTGTCAATGACCAGCACAAGCACAGGCTATCGGGAATACTTCCCACGAAGCTATTGTTCCCGAGATCAATGGCCCGCAAACGCTTGAGTTCGGAGAAATCAAGAACTGAAATCTCTCCTCCGAAGAGATTGTTCCTCAAAAGCAAAGTTGTCAGGTTTGAACAGTTCATCAAAGAAGGTGGCAGAGTGCCGTTGAGGCTATTGGTGTGAAGCTGAAGCTGCTCCAAATTCGAAAGCAATCCGATATTATGAGGAAGCCCACCAATCAATTCATTCACATGGAGCTCTAAGATCATGAGATTTGAAAGATGAACAATGCTGTTGTTGATGGGCCCTGAAAAATGATTGCTTGGCAGAGAGAGTTCCTTCAATGTTGTCACACCGCACAGACCGTACGGTAGCCAACCAGAGAGAGAATTGAAACCGGCTCGGAAAATTTCTAACTTAGAACAACCATCAAATCCATGAAATAATTGGCCACTAAACTGATTCATAGAGAAATCCAAGATTTTGAGAAGAGGGGACCCCCTGCAAACGGATGAAGGTATTGGACCCGTAAAGCTGTTGTTGCTGACATTGAAGGCGATCAACTTTGAAGATGACCCGAGAAAAAGATCCAGATCCATGGACCCGTTCAAGCGGTTGCTTGAAAGATCTAGAGATTGGAGATGACTCAAGGAGTGGAAAACGGTGACCGGAAAAGGGCCGTAGAGGTGGTTGCGAGAGAGATTCAGATGGGAAAGAAATGACAGGTTTGCAAGAAATGGAGAGATGGGTCCGGATAGGCCCCGGCCCGGTAAGCTTAAATGGGTGACCCGACGATGATCACCGTGGGCTTTGCAGGTTATCCCTTCCCATTGGCAACAACCGGTGGCTGACGACCAGTTGAGCGGCGGCGCCGGCGGGGAGGAGAGGTGGTGGTGGAATGATAGAAGTGAATCACGGTCGAGTTTAGTGCAAGAAAGTACATTTTGATGAAGTGTGGAGAGGAGAACAAGGAAAAGGAAGCTTAGAGTTGGCATTGTGTGTTTACGAGTCCACGCCTATGTTTTTTCACATTCATACGCCCTTTATAGCATGGCAAAGTAGAGATGGAGGGTACGGATTTGAAAATGAGTCTTAGAAGGACAAAAGGGGATCAGAGGCGGTTCAGATCTTGGGTTATATAATAGTATTATATTTTCTATTACACTCATTAATAAATGCTACATATATTAATGAGTGATCGAGATAAGAAAAGAGAAAAATTGATGATATAGAAAAAAATATAAATATTCTCTTTTCTTATCTCGATCGCTCATCAATACACGTGGCGTGTATTATGAGTGTAACAAAAGATATAACACGATTATATAACAGAAAATCCAAACCGGATTGGAGGAGTGATGTCCATCTCTACGAGAGTTAGAAAATTTCATGCTACCCAATTAAATATTACACAGCTGATATTTTCAGTTGTTAGATTTGAATATAATATTAAAAAAGTGTCGTTATAATATCATTATACTGAATTCAAAGACTGACAATACCACTGGGGCATTTTTGTTTTGTGGTAATATAGCATAATACCACATTTGAGTCACATACTATACCGATTTGATTTGTAATATTGGAAAGTACAGGGCCTCCCCTAACTCCACTAAAGTCCGGTGGAATACATGATATTATTGGATCTGGCAATCTCACCTCAAGGGGTGAGATTGAGGTTGAAGGTGTTGGCATTAATGAAGATTCATTGCGAATTCACAAATTTAACCCCAACAGTGCTACTCACTTTATCCGGTCCGTTTAATATCCGCTCCGAATACATATCCGTTTATATATTCAATTATTTGTATTTTAGTTGTATCCAACAATTATATACAATAAATAATGTTCGAAAAAAATGTATATGTATACTAAAGTATTTATGTGTTTTCAATAATATTTTATTTTTTAAAATTAGAAGATTTATTTAGTGATATATTTTGTATAATTCATTTCGTGGTTAATAATTTTTAAAAAATTATACTTTTAATAATTATATGCATTATATTTAATATATTATAAGATATACATATATAAAAAAAAAAAAAGAAGTTCATATTATGTTGTCATTAATAGCTTTTGCTTGTAGTGTTAGTTTTGGGCGAAAATTTGTGTGAACCATGTAATTATCAAATTGCCACTGGTTAATCCAGATTAATTTATGTCAAACTTTCACCAAACAAGTGCAAACAATTCCACCAAAACCAATTTAAATTGTAGTCTCGATTCCATAAACAGATATCAAAATCTTAAAATGAAATTGAATTAAGATGAAAATGAAAAATAAAAAATAGAAAACATAATTTAAATCAAAACATAAAATTAAATTAGGAAATTGAAATTAACTTAGAACACGAAAGTTAAATTGAAAAAAAAACAAAGGAAATCAAATTGCAAACAACACAAAACATAAAATAAGTTAAAAGGCAGAAAATGAGTGAAATTAAATTAAAGGAAAACAAAATAAAGTTTAAATAAAAATATGATAATTAAATTTAAAAATATAAACTAAATTAGAAACAGACAATACAGAAACTAAATTTAAAAAAAAAAGGAGGAAGGAGGAAGGAGGAAGAGGAGAAGAAGCACAACACAAATAGATGGCAACTCATAATATAAACTTGATTTTAAAAACTATGAGGGTATTTTCGGTAATGGACACTAAGAACAAGATTCATACCCCAAATCAAACATGTCAAAAGAGATAAATAGATACAATATATACTACATATTACCCTAATTCAAACATGAATAATTCACTATTCTAACTACTACAGCATCTATACATACTTTAAATATCATACTCTCATACCACAAAACAAAAACACCCCTGGAGTATTATACAAGTTGATAGCATCTCATGAGTCTCGCGTCTGGGACCTTTCAAGTCTGCGGAGATTAGAGGTTTTACCTATTATGAATGGGATTGGCTCAAAATATCAAATGGTTCTTTAAGTGCGATTTTATCATTTTAAATTCTCGATGATATTTTATAAATATATATTAAATATATCTAACGCGGACAATTTATAAATTTAGCATTTAAATAGAAATTTGAATAAAAAATGTATTATAATTTAACATAAACTTTTGTACCTGATAGCAAATCGATCGTTGGTTCGAATCGTAAGACTCTATATCTCCAACCCTTAAAGATTTCTTGGGTATGTTTGGTTAAGAAGCAAAATGTGGCATTACACACTTGTTTAAGTTATTAAGCTTTCAGTATCACTAGTGATGTTTCAAGCAAATTACTAACAATTAGTAGCTAATGGCTGCCATCACAAGCATATATGTCTTTTCTCTCACGTAAATATATTATATGCTTATCTTTTTTTAATTACTATTTTGAGAAGTAGTCTGCTGAAAAAAAGATAGTTTATACGCATAAATTTTAAAATACCGATACCTTATGTTATATAATTTGGAGAAATAATCCTTTTAATTGCTTCTAGAATATTTCTGAAAGAGTTCTATTGTGTGAATAAGGCTAAACTATGATTTAAATTACCAATTTTGAAAGGAAAAAATAGATTATGCATTAGAGCTGTCCTCGACAAATATATTGAACGGTTCAAATTTTACGATATATTTAATTCATTTGAAGAAACATATCAAAATACTATATATGATACATAACTTGAAGTTTTGAAGTGTTTGATTCACATATATGGGGCCAAATACCTGTGCTATATAAAAGTTTTTTTTTGTTTTTTTTTCTAAAAATAACGTGAAATTCAATTTCCAGCATGATCAGAGAATATATATCCCGACCAGTTATAATAAAAAAACCCAAGCTATGAATGCAAATTATGACCATTTTTCTTTTTGGGTGAACATAATTAAGGTATATGGTTTAGGGCCATGGCACCGTAAATCGCTTGAATTTAATGAGAATAATGTGTAGCTTTTTGTCTCGACTTTCTTGTCAAAGCAAATAGCTCATTCATATAAGATTTTTTTTTCATAATTTTGAATATAACATGAAATTCAACTTTTAACATGATAAGAGAATATATATATATATATATATATATATATATATTCCGACTAGATATAAGAAAAAACCGAAGGCTATGAATTTAAACTACGACCCAGCTTTAATTTTGAGAGTAGATATTACTAGGGTAGACCATGACAATGCAGCTTGTTTGAATTTTGATGAGAAAATTATGCAATATTTTTCCTATGGACTTTCTTGTCAAAGCATAAAACAAATAATAATAATAATAATAATAATAATAATAATAATAATAATAATAATAATAATAATAATCGAATTAGCAGCCTTAATGGCACGGAAAAAAAGTTGCAGCCATAATTTTGTGTGTAAAGACCTATTTGGATAGCCTTATAAAAAAAAGTATTTTTGGAGTGATGTTTCTTGAAAGTAATTTTTTTAAAATTAAATAATTTTATATTTGGATATAATAATTTAAAATATTTTATATGTATTTTTATTTGAAGTTACTCAGAGAACCGTTTGGATATACTTTTTTTTAGAGAATAAACACTTGTTTAAAAAAAACACTTTAAAGGAAACAAAATTGTATTTGGATGAGCTTTTTAAAAAAAAAAAAGCAGAAGCAAAAAAGAGCCAAAATGGGACTGTTTTAGAAATTACTTAGAGTAGCTTAAAATAAAAGCATTTTTTACTACTGCATCCATACGCAAAAGTGTTCGGCTTAAAAAAAATTCTATTTTAAAAAATCACCACTTGAGAAGTACTTTTCTTAAACCCATCCAAATGGGCCCTGAATAACTTCTGAAAAAAGACTTTTTTTTTGGGCTTTTTTGTTTAGGCTTTTGTTTTTTTTTCTAAAAGTCCATCCAAATACAATTTTTTGTACTATAAAGTATTTTTTTTTTGGAAACAATAATTATTTTTCCTCTAAAAAAAGACCATGAAAAAAGGCTCCAGGATAGGAATATTTTCCATCAATCGAATTTGCATCCCATACATGCCCCAAATAACTCAAATTTCACTATATTATTAATTTATTTATCAAAAAAAAATAATAATATATAAAATATAATATAATTTCAATCATTTGATATATACGCGTTGTCAAATATCGGAGTTCATATTCGAATTTTACGTGGATGTACTGGCAGTGAATAACTTTGAAAAAAAATCCAAAATTGTAACTGATTTTGTACACATTGATAACAATTGGTCAAGCAATTTGTACCTTGTTTCGAGTTCAGTCAGTGTCGTTTCTATATTATATATATTATATGACAGACAAAAGACTACTGCTGCTGCTCCAGGTCACTCCAACGTGTCGTTTACGATACGGCTAGGGATGGCGATGGGTTTGATTGTTTGAATTAGACGTGAACCTGAACCCACCCCTAATGAGGCTGGTTTTAAGATTTTTAATCGGGTCTTTATTTTAAAATTCGGATCCGACTCAATTGTAATTTATATATATTTTTAATTTATTATTTTATGTAAATTTAGATAATATATATCTATATTTATATATAAAAGTATATATTATATAAATAGTTACTTAAAAAACTAAATATGATACCCTTGTATATAAAAATTATTATACAACATTAATAATTAAGTTATGATTTCAAAATATGTACAAATAAATATGTAATAACGATATTTAATTTTTTAAAAATTAAAATTTGTTCATAAAAATTTGTGAATAATAAGTGCTTTGGTAGTACTATTTTTTCATATTTATAAAGTCGTAATAATATCAATTTTCTTTTAAAAAATATTTTTGTAATTATTTTAATAATATAAATCTGGTCCAATCCAGACCCGATGGGTTCGAGGCGGGTCCACAAAATCCCCGGTGGGGCGGGTCTTGGGTTTGGCCAAACCCACCTTATACTCGCCCCGTTGTCATCCCTAAATACGGCCTATCATCATGGGGGGTTGTGTAAATAGGTCGAATTTGCAACGAATTTGGAAAATCTGACTCCGAACCCAATAAATTTTTTCGGTATTCAAATTAGACTCAAATCCTATATGATTTATATTTGTTATTACTGAGTCCGAATTCAATACAAAATTCGAAATCCAATAAAAAAAACCCAATCCGATTAGCAATTAAAAAAATTAAAACTTTAAAATAAAGTAATCAATAAAAAGATTATTTCTTATGTGAAAAAAATTAATTGTGTAGAAAAATATTTTAAAATATGTATAATATTATACATTATTTTGTTATAAAAATTACTTTGAAAAATAAATGATTGTGTATTATAAATTATGATGGTCTATATATTGCAGTCTATTTTAACATAAGGTTATTAATATAATAAGAAGAATCTTTAAAGTTCGGATTTGGATCGTTAATGGACTGGACTACTTAATTTCATATTCTATCCATTCATTTTGGATTACAGATATTTATAATCAAACCTAATCCATCGAATATTTTAATAGGTCGAATTTGTTAAAATTCGAATCGAACTCAAATTGGAATCAGATGAGAATCTGCTCCATTGACAACCTTGATTTGGACTGAATCTGAAAATTTTGAAATTTGAATAACAAACTACATATGATTTTGTAAAAGTAAAAAATTTTAAAAAATAAAAAAATAGTGTATTATTAATTATAATGACTTATTTATTACATTCTATTTAAACTTCTTTAGTAATATTATATAATTAAGATTATTAATTTAATAAAAAAATATCATTAAAATTCGTATTCGAATCTTAAATAGATTGAACTGCTAGAGTTCATTTCCTATCCACCTATTTAGGATTATGAATATTCATAATTTGATTTGATCAATCGAATATGTTAGTCAAATATATACTAAAATTCGAATCAAACTCAAATCGAATTTCGATTAAATACACTCCGTGTCAACCCTACATCCACCTCTCTTTTGTTTTTTCACGATTTAGATTCTTCTTGGTCCTTAACCTTAAATTTAGTGCGACAGGACATTGGGAAGCTTATAAAGTCATTGGAATACTTATAAAAGTTGTGGGTAATTCACAATCAAATAAATTAGTGTGACGTGTAGAAATATTTGAATTTTTGCTAAATTATTAGGTGACGTTTATGGAGTGCAACGTATGTGTTGAGTGAAATATGAGTGATTGAAGTGACAAGCAATAGGAACTTTCATTGAAATGCTAATGATGCTTCACTTTGAGTTTCAGTTGCAAATTGCAATTTATGTATAGGATGACATCGTTAATTGTATAACTATATGAGTTAGATGCTCATGAACTTATCCTATGACTTTTTTTTTTAATACAATCAATTTGAAATATTTTATAGCCACTGAAATTGTAGTCTAGTAATGGGGGTTCGATCTGGAGCCCTTCGGGTTTTAAATTCAAATCATTTTGTCCTCTCTCCTTCTTTTTTTAGGTGAGCGTGTGTGCATGTGTGGTATTTGGGTTTATATTTATAGGGTATCTTGAGTTGATTGTATTAAAAAAAAAATCAAAACACTCCATAAGTGTTAATCAGAACGTCACACACACATACACTCACTCAAAGAAGAAGGAGAAAAACGAGAACAAGAGGATTTGAATCCAAAATTTCAATAATGTCACTTTCAAACTCCCATCAATGAACTAAAACACGAATGGCAAACTTATCCTCTGGCTTATGTTACGTCTCTATTCGAATTTATGCTTTAAGTATTTCGACAATGGAATTTGATTACAACTAGTTGACAATATATTAGTGCACTAATCTGTTTGGTGTGAAGGCCGGGTTAGCGTGTCAACTTGACTTGAAATACGCATTTACCAAAGACTTGACTCCCTCTACCACTTTATGTGCGATGCTCCGAAGCCAAACACACACACACACACACAATTTTACTGATTCAATTAGTATATCTGAAACTTTTTATGTGGATTTTTTATTTTTTTAACTTTTTTTTTGGTAAATAATTCTAGCTAGTATATTGTTTTCTAGCGAAATTCAATAGTTAATTGATTCACTATTTTGTGGGAGTTGGATTATTCCAGCTTCTCAAGTCTCTTGATTAATTTGTAACTAGTAATATTGACTAACACATTCGATATGTGCATATAATAAAAAAAATAATTTAATTTGGTAACATACTTTTTTTTTTTTGGTAAAATTTATACTATCAAAATATTTTTAATTATTTTTAATATATTTATAAAATTAGTAATAAGTACAAATAAAATAATTTAAAATAAAAACTAAGAAAAATTTAGAAAGAATTGGGAGATAAGAAGATGATAGGAAGGGGAGAGAGGGAGCGGGAGAGATATTAAAAAGAATGTGCAAAAGGAGAGAAAAGAAAGAAAGCAAAACAAAAAGAATAGAAAGACAGAAATTAACAGACCAAAAAAAATGAACAGATCAAAAGTAATTTTTAAATGGTACTACTCTTTTATATAATATATATATATATATATATATATATTAGCAGATGGGGATATCAATATCTACAGAAGCGTGACCCAACCACCTATGTTATCAATTGGGAGTTCACAAATGTCAAAGGAGGCAAGTATCGAGACATTCCTGCGTGAAATGGAATTACTAATCACTCCTCAAATCAAGCGTGTTTAATTACACTTTTACTTGAATATCTTTCATTTAATGGGGCAATGGCTAATTGGTCATCTCACGTGAGTACAAAATTTACAGATTAAGAAAAAAAAAAAAAAACTATATAGGAGACACGCACTTTTAAACTGTACATATCCAAAATTTTCAATCAAACTACAGACATATCTTCCACAACTTCGAAATTCACAAATGCATGAAAGTGGGAATTTTTTTTTTCAAATTTGGTTTGATCAAGCCAAATAAATTATATGACAAGTATATCACACTTATCGAGTGATTGATCGATCACGCGTCTTAAATTATCGATCATTCAAAAAGCAATTGAGATATGAAACAAACCTTACTATGTATATGAAATTGACATATTCTATTTAAGAGCTTTAATCCGACATTGTACTCCTATTTTTCCTCCTTTAATCGGATTTATCTTCAGCGTGATTTTTGTTTAATCCTTCATAGTAATGCTGACCAAAGTATTAATCTATTTCGAAACATTTGGCATATACATAAATTATTTGGTTGTTTTTTTTTCCTTTTTTTTAAAGTTATTCTACAAAATGTACTTAAGTAAAAATACTATCAAAGAAAAATAAATCCAATAATTTTCGGCCCAATATAAAGATATTTATTAATTTAAGTGTATTTTACAAATGGAGTGAGAAAGGCGAACGTCGTTCGAGAGTACAAATATAATTGAAGTAACAAACTAAAATTTTGACTTCTATAGTCATGTAAAGCATCTTTTGCGAGAGATAAAAATCAAATTTAAATTAATATAACAACCATATTTGACTCAAAATAGTTGTTGTAGCAATGATTTCATGATTTCATCCTGAACTAACTATTTTGCTAAACCAAAAAATGAGGAAAAGCTAATCACATTTTAAAAAGTCTCTCTCTCTCTCTCTCTCTCTCTCTCTCTACATATATATACACACACATATATATATATATATTTGCATATTGTGTACACTCGGTGCGTGTACAAAATAAAAGTAAAATATAATTTAGTCAAATAGTTAAATTTTAATAATATAAAATTTTTTTTTACTAAATTCTCTATGTAAATATATATATTTCTTAACTATTATTATTCATACTATAATATATCTATTAAATTTATGAAAAGTTTAATTTTTTTAAATAAAATCATTTCTTAATTAAAAAATAAATTAAAATATAAAATATAATATTTTTTAATAAAAAAGGAATGTGAGAGAGAAAAGGGGAGAGAGGTGACAATAGAACATAGAAAGAAAAAAAAAAAAAGAATGTGTTATTGAAGAAAAGATGAATGATAGTGGAGAGATGAGTAGCTAAAGAGCATTTTAAGAATACCATAACTACACACACCAAAGAAAAAGTCAAAGCCCCTCATACTTAACATATATAATATAGATACTATAATATATATATATATATATATTAAATTTATGAAAAGTTTAAATTTTTTTAATAAAATTATTTCTTAATTAAAAAATAAATAAAAATATAAAGTAGAATAATTTGAAAAAAAAAGTAATGTGAGAGAGAATGGGGAGAGAGGTGACAATAGAAAATAGAAAAGAAAATAATATGTTGTTGGACAGAAAATGAATGATAGAGGAGAGATGAGTAGTTAAAAGGTATTTTAAGAATACCACAATTACACAAAAAAAAAAAGTCAAAATTCCTCACGCTTAATATATAGTATAGATGTACTAGAAAAATGCACATTTTTGTGTGCGTATAATGATTTTTAAAATACCATAATTATGAAAATTTTAAACCTTTACATAACTTTAAAAAATTACTAAAACAAAGATAAATTATAGTATTGTTCCGAACACTTTCAATTTAAAAGTTCATAAATACAGTATTTTGAAAATAATTATACACATATATTTTTCCTAATATGGTTAACAAAATATATTAAAACTAATATAAGACCAAATTAACTTTTCTTGATCATCCTACAATGCTTATTATATTTAATAACTTTGAATCCTTATAATAAATTAAAAAAAATTTCATAATTACTATGCTCGGAAGTGGGAACAAGTAATGGTGAGGGCAAGACACGCGTTGCAAAATTATCTCAAGAAGTGGACAAAGTCTTTTGTTTCTTTTTTAGTTTCTTTTTTTTTTCAAATTGTTTGCATTAGTCGTTTCACTCTTTTGTTTGTGTGTGGTGATCGTTAAACCCCAATATTGAGTGATTGAACTTGGTGGGTACCCTCATTCAGTCCATGATCGCATTGAACCGTGGACGAGTCAAACATCTCCAAAGAGGGAGAAAAAGGTGGAGAATTGGTGGTATTTTCCCGAGTAAGTCATAGTGACCGAAAGAGAATTGGTGGTATTGTCACCGCTGGACGCATATTCAAATGGGATTTTGTCATTTACACAACACCAGACCTCGATGTTCTGGGCTTCTTCTCATCCTTCTTGAAGTACGTTGCGTGTTTTGCTCGTTGAAGGGCCTCTTTTTACGGACGGGATCCCCTACTCCAAAACGATGTTCCATTTCATGCCCCATATCCGAAATTTATGATACTTGTAAATCTTCAAGATTTACTTAACGACAGATTGTTTAGTTATGTTAATTATATTTTTTTCTGTTATCTCAATCGATAAGTAAATCTTGAAGATTTTTATACGTGTCATGAATCTAGAATATGTGGCATGAGATGAGGCATCGTTTTGGAATAGGAGATCCCGTCCGCTCTTCTTATCCTTCTTGGAGTACGTCGCATATTTTGCTCGTTGAATAATATTAGTTTAGGGTTCATAAGGTGTTAACCCACAATATTAATTCGGAAAAAAAAAAGAAGAGAAAAAGTCACTGTCTGATCTATCTATATATAATATATATTAAAAAAATACATGTGATTTGCAGGTGTATAATGATTTTTAAAATACTATAATTATTAACATTTTAAATCATTACATAATCGAAATAGAAGGAAAAAAAATAAAATTTAATCAAAACACCAAAATTAATTACTAAAAGAGGCTTCTCTTTATGTAATGATATAAATAGTATAACATTGAAATCATATTTGCTATTTACTAAATCTAAATTTGACTGAAGATTAAATTACCTTTAACTCTGGATGGGACAAAATACAATAAAAAAAAGTGGATAAAATAAATTTAATGCTTCCAAGAAACTTATATACGGAATTTAATGTAAAAAGAAGAAAAGAGAAAAACAAAAATAAATTATACTTTAATAAACACAAGATAAAGAAATACTTTTTTATTAAAAAAGTAAGTAAATTTTAAAATTATAGAAATAAAACCAAAAAATAGAGGCAAATCAGAGCAAATATTACCGTATGGTACATTTCCACCAAATAATACGAGTCAAAAACGTGTGTCCACATCATTAAAAAACAGAAGAAAAAAAAAAGAGACGCGTTTCCCTTTTCTTCAACAAGACTAATTATTGTTTTTTTTGGAAAAGTAAAAACCACATTAAAAAAATGGAAAATTTGAGTAAATAAAAAATCCAAAGGAGGAAACAAATGTATAATAAATAATAGGATTGATTACATCTATTATCCCTCTAAAATTACTAAACTAAAATTAATCCTAAAATTTTTTTAATATTACCAACTCATATCTTAAGAAATTTCAAAATTATAAATATACCCTGATTAGTCGGTTTTCGATCATAATTTTTTGAACTTTCGATTTTACCCCTATATTTTTCAATTTAAAAAATTTTTGGACCGGCAACGACAAGGATATTTTTGAAATTTCATAAAAAAATTTGATGACGTCAGCATAATATGATCGGAATCCCGCTGACCAGGGAGATCTTAGAAATTTTGAAATTTTTCAGGATATGAGTTGGTAATATTAAAAAATTTTGAAGGATCAATTGTAGTTTGGTATTTAAGGGTAGTAGATGTTAAGATGTAATTAACCCATAATAATAAAATAATAATTATAAATAGAAATTAAAACATTGAGAAAAAATATAAAAATTGCAAATGGCTATTCTTGCATCACGATCCCGTCAAGCAGGTCAATTAGATTAGGCTCTCTCTTGCTACTCTCGCACTTTTGAATACTGGTAATAATAATAAAATAATATAATTCATTTCCCCAATCCATTTTTCCAAAATCTTGATCTCAATAATCCACAAATAACAACAAATAATAATCAAATCAATCTCCTATATTTCAATTCCCCTTCAACTATCAATCTCCGCCTTCAAACATACGTATTGCTGAGAAATTAGGGAATAATTGTGTTGAAGGAAAAAAAAAAAAAATGAGGCTCGCCATGGTCGATTGCCGGAGCTTGATCCAATTCTGCCGAGCTTTTCACAGCAACAACAATTTCATCAATTCCGATCCCGATTCACCGCCGGCAGCGGCGGGGGCGGGGGCGTATCGGCCCAGATCCCGCCGGTTCGCCGCCGAATCGGTGAACCCTTTTTCGAACAATTTCTGCCACCGCTCCCCGTTGGCCGCCCTCGATCTCATCATACTCCTATTGGTGCTCGCTTCCTTGGCGTTCTTGTTCCTCCCCTACCTCAAATTCCTCTTCTGCGACCTCCTCCCGGTCGCCTTCGGTTTCGTTATCGAGCTGATATTAGACGAGCCTCTGCCCTATTTCATCGGGTTCGTGCTCGCACTGATCGGGCTCGTGTTCGCGGCCCTGATCGATATCCGGATGAGAAAGTGCGGCAACCCTCGTTGCAGGGGGCTGAGGAGGGCTGTGGAGTACGATATCCAGCTCGAGTCGGAGGAGTGTGTCAAGTACTCCCCACCGCCGCCGTCTCCTGATGTTTATTACCGGGGCGATCATGGGTTGACACAGCTCGAATTGGGGCGAGATCGGGAGGAATTGGAGGCCGAATTGAAGAAGATGGCGCCGCTCAATGGGAGGACCGTGCTGATATTCCGGGCGCCGTGTGGGTGTCCGGCGGGTAGATTGGAGGTTTGGGGACATAAGAGAGTTCGCCGGATCAAAAAATAAACAGGCTTGTTCTTTGCTACCCCATATATATACATATACTTTTTGCTTGTTTTCGAGCAAATATACTTGTCTTTTTGAGACCATTTTGTGACTATATACAATAAGTGGTGCTTCTTTAGTGGAGTTTAGTAATAAAACAGTGTTTCCTGTTGAAACTAATGAAAAGGGATGCCATTTTTGGTTGATTGCTACCCGATAATGCATTTCGGTTCTTACGTTTATGGCTTGAAAGAAGCATTATATGATGTGATATTAGTGAGAGTAGTCTTTGTGGTTTATGAAGTTGTGACTTCTGTGAATTGAATATGTAGCTGTGGCCTGAATTTGGTGTGTCATTGCATGGATGCTTTGGTGATTCTCTTCTATTTAACAGCTTGTGAGCGAGTGCCAGTATGTAGATTATCCTATAAATATGTGAGATGTGATTAAAAATGTGCCGGAGAAAAGAGTAATTGATCGTCAAGAGAGACCATAAGTTTAGGTAAAGATTATGTCTCACTGATGTTCTAGGCACCGTGTGGATGGCCGACCGGTAGATTGGAGGTTTGGGGACACGAGAGTTCGCAGAATCAAGAAATAATCAGGCTTGTTCTTTGCTACCCCATGTATACACACACACACACACACACACACACACACACACGCACGCATATATATATATATATATATGCGTGCGTGCGTGTGTGTGTGTGTGTACATGGGGTAGCATATATATATATATATATTTGTGTGTGTTTTTTTGTTTGTTTTAGAGCAAATATACTTGTCATGTTGAGACCATTTTGTGACTATATACAATAAGTGGTGTTTTCCACTGGAGTTTAGTGATAAAACTGTGTTTTGTGTTGAAACTAATGCAAAGGGATGCCATTTTTGGTTAATTGCTACATAATAATGTGTTTTAGTACTTGTTTTTATGGCTTGGTAGAAGCATTATATGATGTGATATTAGTGAGAGTAGTCTTTGTGGTTGATGAAGTTGTGACTTTTGAACTGATAATGGAACTGTTGCCTGAGTTTGATGTGTCATTGCATGGATGCTTTGGTGATTCTCTTCTATTGAACAGCTTGTGAGCGAGTGCGAGTATGTGGATTATCTTCTAAATATGTGAGACGTGATTAAAAATGTGCTGGAGAGAGGGTATTTGATCATCCAGAGAGAGCATAAGTTTAGGCAAAGTTTATGGCTCACCGATATTCCGGGCGCCGTGTGGATGTCCGGCCGGTAGATTGGAGGTCTGGGGACATAAGAGAGTTCGTAGGATCAAGAAATAATCAGGCTTATTCTTTGCTACCCCATATATATATGCATGTTTTTGTTTGTTTTAGAGCAAATATACTTGTCATGTTGAGACCATTTTGTGACTATATACAATAAATGTGCTTCTTTAGTGGAGTTATAGTAATAAAACGGTGTTTCGTGTTGAAACTAATGAAAAGGGATGCTGTACTTTAGTTTTCTGAAGCTTTTGCTTAATCACTACCTGATAATGCATTTCGGTTCTTGTGTTTATGGCTTGAAATAAGCATTATGTGTTTTTGATATTAGTCAGAATAGTTCTTGTGAAGCGATGCTTTAGTTTTCTGAAGCTTTTGCTTAATTGCTACCTGATAATGCATTTTGGTTCTTGTGTTTATGGCTTGAAAGAAGCATTATGTGTTTTTGATATTTGTCATAATAGTTCTTGTGAGGCCATCCTTTAGTTTTCTGAAGCTTTTGCTTAATTGCGACCTGATAATGCACTTTGGTTCTTGTGCTTATGGCTTGATAGAAGCATTATATGATGTGATATTAGTGAGCGTAGTGTTTGTGGTTAGATGGATTTTTGACTTCTGTGAACTGAGTATGTAACTGTTACCTGAATTTCATGTGTCATTGCATGAATGCTTTTGTGATTCTCTTCTATAGAACAGTTTGTGAGCGAGTGTGAGTATGTGGATTTTCCTACAAATATGTGAGATGTGATTGAAAATGTGCCAGAGAGAAGGGTATTTGACCATCAAGAGAGAGCATAACTTTAAACAAAGTTTATGGCTCATTGATATTGCTCGTCATCATTTAGCTATTGCATTTATTTTTCTTGTTGCTGGTCATATGTATAGAACTAAGGTCGGGATTGGACACAACGTCAAGGATCTTTTAGATTCATGTGTTCTTCTGGGAGGGCGATTGAGACGTGGGCGTATAAGTGTCTTTATGATGCAATCAATAATTCACTCACAACAAAATTTTACTCATTTTCATCTATTCCTGAGGTTGTCCCTCATAACAGTGGTATTTTGCTTATTTGTGGGGGTGTTAAAAATGATCATCAAAGAAGCTAGAGGGTAGTGGTAATTTCTTATATGTGGGGGTGCTTTATGTAATTTCACCATACCTTAAGGTGGTAATTGTAATTTGCCCTAATTTGAGTAAGAGCAAGTGACTTTTTTTCGATTCTGTTAAATTTAGTATTGACCCCCTCAAATTAGGGAGATAATAGTAATTTCCATACGTGGGGGTATTTTTTTATAATTTTACTATACTTTAAGGATAGTAAGTGTAATGCACCCTATAATTTACCATAATTGTTGGGTGTGTGTATATATATATATATATATCTTTGGTTTTAGCCACTTAATTCCGACCCATTGACTGATTAACCCGGATCGAATACTATAGAGACCTATTATGGGGGCGATTCTCCTAATCCAATTGCTCCATTTACAACATCAGAATTCAAATTATAGACATTTCTTAAGCGATATAGTGCATCATCTCGCTAGACTAATTAGTAATTGGTATATTGTTAGATATATACACATTTGGGTAGTATGACATCTCCCGGATGCAGGGCTGGAGCTAAGGAGTTTGGAAGATGCAATCGCCTCCTAAAGCTTAGATCGAATTGAGTTTTATATGTATCTTTTTTTTTTTTTTTGAAAAATTCTAAATTTTATCTCTCTTTCAAAAAAAAAATAATAATAATAATAGGACGCCTTTAATATTTTGTAGAAATTTGACTTCCCTCAACCCAATAAAAATTTATTGTTATGCATCTATAGGTTATATGTATGTATGTATATATATATATATATATATATATATATATATTGGCAAATATTTTGATTTGAGGAGTCATGAAGTGTAATACGACGTGTACGAATCTCTTTTTGAATGTGTAAAATACTCTTTTCTTTGACGTTTTAATAATGTTTGCTTTGTGTTTGTCATTTATCTTCTATTTGGCTTATGTAGGTTTCAATATTTTACAACCATCTTAAGAGTATTTAGGGTTCGTTTGGCTAGGACTAAAAAAGTGCATATTGAGCGATACTTCTTATATTATATTTTTTTTTTGAAGTAAAGCAGTTTTATATTTGGATACAGTAATAAAATATTTTAAAATGTGCCTTTATTTGAATCAACTTCGAACAACTTCTAAAAAAAAATCCTCATTTTTTTTCTCCTTGTTTTCTAATTTTTGTTTTTTTAAAAAATTCCATTCAAACACATTTTTTTTTTAATCTAAAGTGTTTTTTGTAAACAAATAAAAAGTGTTTTTCTTCTAAAAATAGTTCACCAAATGGGCTCTTAGTCTTTCATAATTAAATTATTGTTTAATTTTAATTAATTGTAAAGTAAAATTTATCTTTTCTTTTAGAGTGTTTTACATACGCTAAGTTTTGAAGGTTATTAGATGTGTATATAATTGTATATATACGTATATATATATATATTATGTGATGTTAACCCAATCAATTATTACTGTAATGGGATCATATATATATGACACTTTCAATACAAAGTAAATCTTTTAGCTTTATTCTTTTCATTAATTTTGGTACAATCTTTTTGTTTTTTCTTTCCATTGAGTTTATGAAACTCAAGATCTTGACGGTCGAATTGTACCGGATAGGATCTTCTATTCCAAAATAATATTTATCTCTTATTTCATAATTTACATTCATGTCATGTGTATAACGTTACTTTCTTAATGATACATTTGGTTTGAGATCTTTACACTTGGCATATATTTATAGATTGGAATAGGAGATGAAATATAATTTGCAATACAGGATTTCCTGTGCAATTGCATGGCATCCAGTGCCCAAAGCAGCCGCCCACATCTAGCCATGAAGCTGAAAATAAGAGTGTAAAAAAATCAAGTCGAGTCGAACAAAATATTGTTCGAGTTTAGTTTGAATTTCTTATTGATTTTGAAATCTTATTTGAACTTGGTTTAATTATTAAATGAGCCGAGTTCAAACAAACTTTAATCGAACCAAACTTGAGTTGAGTTTGAATAATTTAATACGCATACGTCAAAACCCCACACCATCGACCGCATAAGAGGGTGACTAAAGGAATATGAAAGTAATGTTCACTTTATATATATACTAGCAGTGCCGCACACTCTATGTTTGTGCAAGATATGAAAAATATATACCTTAATTTAGTGCTTAAATTTTTTTAGGATCAAAATATAAATATATTATTAAATTTCTTTTATAAGAATACTTTTTTAAGAACTATTTGATATAATTTATTGAATAATAATAAGCTAAAAATAAAAACACGTGATAAAGAAATAAATACAAAAAGAAGAAAAAAAACGTCGGATAATTGTAATTAGAGATTTGTGTGTGTGTGTGTGTGTGTGAGAGAGAGAGAGAGAGAGAGAGAGAGAGAGAGAGAGAGAACTAAAAACATTAATTATTGATTTATTAAAAATTGGTTTCAACTTTCAAACTTCAAAATAATTGATAAAGTGGTTTGTGGGTTGAGAAAATGTGTTTCAAATTGGATTGTGATTTTACAATATTGCCCTCTCTATTTGCTTACTTGTTGCATGTGTTTACTAATTAAAAGGATAAAATTGACACATCAAAATTTGATATCCGAATTGAATTGATTTTATCGGAATTTTCAATATTAACCATAATTTTACATAGTTATATTTATTTTACATAAAATTAAAGGGCAATTTTTGTAAAATTACAAAAAAAAAACTGTCATTTTAGACACAAAAATAATTTTTTTTATAATAGTATATATATATATATATAATATATTTGGTCAGATTATTATATTTAAACTAACACAACTCTGCAGACTCCTAATGCGACATGTAAATTGTATTTATTTTTAAAGAGTTTGGCAGTTTTTCATTTCTTTTTTGCCATCCAACAATATTTAATACATGAGGGCTAATAAAGTAAATTCATACCTAATCTACACAAACAAGAAGCAATCTATATAATCAAACATCATATTAAGAATAACTTTAATCTCATTACACAGTATAAGAAGACCAAACAAATATAAGATTAAATCGTGGCCATTGTGTTTAATCTTTAATCTCATGACTATACCCGACTATTAAGTCATGACAATCAAACGCTTCCTCATATGATTGTAATAATTTTATTATGAAGTATTTTGCTTGAGATATCAAATAATACCACCAAACTAGTTATAAGGTTTGCTAGGAGACGTTAAGATCAAGACTATAAGGAAATATACGTTTTTCGCCCTTCAATTTCATCTTGTCTTTCCTTCACTCAATTTTAACTTTCGTCATTTAATTTTTTTTAAAATTCACCTTATTTTTCAATTTCATGTGGCAACTAGCTAGTTGACATGACTACCATATATAGTTCATCTTATCCCCACTCGAAAACATATTACTCGCTATTTGGTTCTTAGATTTTGGTAAATAAAACAGGAAGAAACATTTTTATTTGCTTCAAAAGATAATACTCTTTGTTTCATTTTTTATCCTTTATATTTTTCTTCCATTTTTTTTCACCAAAATCTTTGTTCCAACTTCCAAACATAGCATTAGAGGAATCAATCGAAATATTCCTCATTATTCTGTTGGAAATGGTGTTGGAGAACAATTAAAATAAGAGCGAATCACACTTACCACCATGAGATATAATAAAATTACAAAAAATACCTCAACGTATGAGAAATTATTATTACCCTCCTAATTTGAGGGGAGTCAATGTTTAGTCCAACGGAATCGAGAAAAATGTCATTTTTACCCTTACTCAAGTCAGGGCAAAATTACAGTTACCAGCCTATCGTATGCTAAAACTACAAGAAACACCCTCAAGTATGAGAAATTACCATTACCTTCTGACTTGCTTGATAATAATTTTAAATAGTGTATATTGTATGTTTTTATAAGTAAATACTCAGTTCTATGGCATGAATCACAATGATACTTTTAGCGTTCATTTGTTGCATTTTTTTGATGTGTTTATATGTTTTTTTTTTTAATTTTATTCCTGAAAATTGAGTCTTGTATAATTGGTAAATAGCATTTTTATGAGCAAATTTTGCACTATATAAGCAAAACATTACATTGCGTCAATACAACAATTAAAAACTAATATTTTGGTAAATAAACACACCATCCACCAACGACTTTAGCCGACAAGTTTGAAAAAATAACATGAATATTACATTTAACCGCCTATGATTTCAACAAATTACAACATAATATCCCAAACTATAACAAATAATAATAAAAAAAATACCCCTATGGGTATTTTCAAAAGTTCATATGGATTGACTAACGGTCGTTAGTTAAACTACCAGTAGGTGCAAATTATTAGACAACAAATAACATTAAGAGGGTAATAATAATTTTCTGTACGTGGAGATTTTTTTTTTGTAATTTCACTATAGAGTAAAGCACAATGAACTCAAAAGATTGGAGGATTTATCTTATTTTACACCTAAATCTTATTCCATTTATCTTGCCTTTTACCAAGGAAATTCTATCATGAGTTGTAGACCGTAGCTAACTAATGTTTGTCACGTTTAATTTCAACTGCTAGATATATTATATTCAATTTAAGCCATCTACAATATGGGGTGTAAAATTATGATTTAAATATGAGAAACCACCTATAGCAATTGCCCGAAAAAATTAATTCCCACGTGAGACCAATTTCATTTTTTTAAAAAAAAATAAATATTAGGGGTTTTAATTACCAAAAAAAAAGGAAAATAAAAATAAATTGCGGGTTCATCTCCAATACAACGACGTCGTATCGCCAAAAAATTTCTTGCAGCAATCCCCCTCTTCCGCAGCTCTTGAAATTCAAGACAGCAATTGCATTGCACCAACCCCCATTCTTTTTGATTGAATGCTCATACGTTTGGTCCTAGCATTTGAATTTCGAAAAATTCATATTTTTCGTCGAAGATGAACAACCTCGTGTTGTTTGGTTTCGTTATTCTATTGATACAAGGCATCACCATCACCAGATCGGCGGCATCTGA
>JAOWBU010000850.1:0-25000 GCA_026212405.1 Petrea volubilis
GTTTTAGCAGAAAAAATATCACCAAAATGGATGAGAATTATTTTCAATGAACTAAAAGACAAAAATAATAACTAATCAATGTTATTAAAAAAATTAAATATGAAGCGAAATAAAAAAAGAAAGAAATAGACAATATTCATGAAAAGATGATTGACCAAAACTTATTTGAACTCAAAATGTGCATTAGTGGTACATATTCATGAAATAAATTACATGCTATGCATATAGACATGCATGACGTCTAATATTCGCATTAATCAAATTAAAAGGTCACAAAAATCATAACTCTTGAAAATAAAAATCATTAAGTATATAAAAATGACAGGCCAAGTGAAATAATTGAGCTTTTTATAATAAAAAAATATTGGTCATGAGCAATTTTATTTATTGGAAAAAATTAAATCTTTAAAAATACTAATGGCAATGGGTTTTTATTTCCATTTTTAAATATTTGGCCGGGGTGCTTACTTATGGAAAAAAAAAGTTCATGGGAGGTTAATACAATTTTCACAAATATATATAAATGGATATTTAATGAAATATAATAATCGAAGCAAAAATACAAGTAGAGGGGGTAAAATGATGCAATTGAGAAGGGGATAAAGTGAGATTGAGTCAAAGTAAGAAGAAGTAAACTAGAACTTGCCCTATATTTTTTATTATTATTTTGCTTTTTGTTTGTGTTTTCTTATTGATTTTTTTTGGCATATACATTGGGTGAAATTTCTTGTTTATTGTTTTTTTAAATTTTCTTATTGTTTCTTTTGAATTTTCTATTGCTTTTTCTTTTACAAAAAAAAACGCATTTAACAAAAGCATGTTTTTGGAATATTCTTTTCTATTCACTGCAAGAAAAATAGCTTGTTGTTACAAAAATTTTTACTACGCCTTTTAAAACATAGTAAACGATAGTAATTTACTATGAAACTTAGACCATAGCAAATAATAAGGTAATAAGACAATTATTTACTACGAAATTTAGACTGTAGTAAATGATCAAGTAATAAGATGGTTATTTACTACGAAATTAAAGCTGTAGCAAATGAATGGAGAAAAATCAATCATGGAGAAAAATCAATCAAATGAATTCAGATCGTAGTAGGTGAAAATTTAACAAGATAGTTATTTAACATGACATTTCAATTGCAATGAATAAAATGCAAAGAAGAAAACTTACATAATTTATCAATTTTCCCCAAATTTTAGCACAATTTTTAGACAAAGTCTTAACCACTTTGGCATAAAAATTATTTTAATTACATTTAGTTAATTCACTAAGAGAAATGTCACCCAATTCCAAAATATATGAATTTCGTATCAGATCACATACTGAAAAAGTTTTTTTTAAAAAAATTTATCATTGAATTGAGGTAATTATATAAATACTATATATTTTAAAATCTATTTCAATGATTAATATTTTTGAATATATAATACATTTAAACTATAAAGATATATCATTTAAAATTTTAGAGCTAGTTACATGTAACAAACGTCTTCCCAATCATATTGCGAATCTTTTAGATAAACCTCTTAAAGAATTAGAGGGCCTAGTTTGATCAAATTCTATTGAGTCTGACTCATAGTGATCATTTATCAAAGAATGACTCTGGTTATCAAATGATTGAACAGCCGGGAGCAATTTACTTACGATACTCAGTTGACATTCATAAAAAGGATCCATTCTCCTCCCTCTCCAAAAGTCTTGGGAGCATCGTCCGATAATGTATGCGAAGACCCTTTTTGTAAAATGCAGCGGTTATCGCCATAGACATGTCGTATGACGACCCCGAAATCCCTTTATTATTATTATTAGTCTTATGGCTATTATTAGATTAATACTATCATTATTGGCTACATACATGCATACATTTTTAATTACAACGTATAAGGTACATTACATAAGGGTACATCAACAAAAGAGAGTCTCGACTTGCTAGTTTACTATTGATACATAGCAAAAGCAAAAACCCAAAACAGGTACGCAGCGGAAAATCCTACATCCTTCTTCCTAATAAAATGCTTCAAAAGGTTCCTCCTCCTCACCATCATAAACGCTATCTTCGGAAGCATCTAAAATATAATATAACATAGGAATCAACATACGTTGAGTAGAAACACTTCTTTATACACATAAGGTGCTCGGGTGTCAAGTGCACATTAGTTACACATAGCACATATATAATTTCACACTTTCTACCTTTCGTCACCTGACAGTGACCCTTATAACTACCCAGGCCGAAATAACAACCAGCACATTTCTCCCGCCAGCCTTATCCTCCAATGGTCGTATCCCGGGCATACGCCTTAGTATTGTTCTACGACCCTCTCTCTTGAGTAGATCCCTCCGTCTACCCAAGGGGGGGATTAGGAGATGGAAGGGTGGTGAACTCTCCCGGCTACTCAATAGTATGTCCCGGTGGAACACCCCCCAGACCATTCCAGCACATATGGGCCCATTCACACAATTGCAATTTGTTCACATATGCACATAATCACAGTTTAGCAAAGTAAGCTCCACACTTATAAATGAAAGCTTTATGTTTGCTTATTAAGCATATGTAAATAGATAGTAGCAAAATATGTAAATAGATAAAATATAAATATAAATATATAAACATAACTAGTATAAATATATAAATATAAAGACTAAAATATAACTAGTATAAATATACTTAAATATATATATAGATTAAAAGATAACTAATATAAATATATAAAATATATAAAATGTGATATAGATAAGTTTATATATATAAAGATGATAGAAAAATATATAAACTATATAAAGTGTGATATAGATATAAGATGATTGAAATTATCTACATATATATATAAACTAATAAAATGAATGTAATTATATATATACTTATACGTACCATATATATATATATATATAGATTAAAGTAGTCTTACTAAGTATTACTAAGTATATAATTAGTCTATAATAAGTAGACATATATATATACGTACATAACTATATATATATATAGATATATACCTAATATAATATGAACTAGCTAAATGAATAGATAACAATACTTTAAATATTTATCTATATATATACGTACATAGATATATATATATATATATTTCTATAATCATCAAAGTAGGCATAAAACTATACAATAAAGTATAATAAATAGATATATGGAGCTTTCTTCACAATTACTTTCAAGACAACATAGGATATTCCCCTACTAGCTCACTTAAAGAATCATGGTCTCATACTACTTCATATAAAGCATAGAACTCACATAATAATCCAAATAAAACATAAGAATGCCATGTTATTGTAAAAAGGCACAATAATCACATAGTTTTCCAAGAAAGCATAGTAAGCACATAGAACTCCAAATAAGCATACTAATCACATAAGATCTTCAAGATCATGCTCATAATACTATCCATCCTTCAACTTCCTCCCAACAAGAGTTAAACATGATAAAATGAACTATAAAGTAACATGAAGCTAGCACCATAACTAAAACCCTCAACTTGGAGGTATGTTTGGCAAAAGCTCTCACTCTAGGCCATTCAAGCTTGTTCTTTTACATTGCTTGGGCACAAGAGTATGGAAGCTTGCCTAATCTCCTCAAGAAGAAGAAGAAAAACCCTCTACTTAAGGTATAAAGAAGAGTTCCTACCTTTGTTCTTCAAAGTGTGTAGTAATTTGGAGGAAGTGAAGTGTTTGGAGGAAAAATGAAAGAGAGTGTAAGAGCAAGAGAGAGTGCACGGTTTTGGGCTGGAAAAATGGCTGAAAAATGAGGATTTTGGTGTATATGATCTTGTGTAATTATCTTCCATGTATTAGACACAAATATCCAATTATTAAATTCAACTAAATACCTATTCCATACATTATACATGGCTATATATGCTTACACATATTCTTACTAAATACCATGTATATATATGTGGGTATGTGTGTGTGTGTATATGTAGCCATGTACATCACCACTAATATATAGTTATTTATGTATATGAGGTTCAAGAGTATGTATTAGTAAAGATATTTTGATAAAATATAAAATAAAATCAACTAAAATCAAACAAAAACATATATATTCTGAAACTCTTATTTATTAAGTATTTTATTGCTTATTTCTCAGGAAAAAACGAAATTTGGGGTTGGAGAGGTGAAAAGACCAAAATACCCCTTGTTTTGCCAATTTTTCGAAAATTGCCCAAAAATAGAAATAAAATTGTAAAATTCGAAAATTAATTTTTATAAGTCAAATAAAACCTAGAATATTTATTTGTATTATTATTTTAATTTTTGGATAATAATTAAGCATTTTAAAAATTAGATTTCGAATTAATAACTTAAATACAATGTTTTCCGAAAATTACTAAAATGCTTGGAAAAATAGGTAAAAGTTGAAAATAATCTATTAAAAATTTCTGGAAGTTTAGAAGGATCAAATGCATAAAATTTTAAAAAAATATTTGGAATTTATAATATTTTATAAATATTTAGGTAGTAAAATGCTCACTAGTTCACAAAAAAAATCATATTTGAAAAAAATAATCTCTAGAAATCAATAACTCACAAAATAATCATATAAAACTTGTATAATATAAAATAGTTAAATAAAGGATTTACCGGGTCGTTACATGTCGATTTCACTAGTACGTGCCGGAGTGAGAGTGAGAGCGAGAGCGAGAGTATAGATTGAAGCCTGATTTATCTTTATGATCTCATGATCAATCTTGATAGGTGGGATCCTCGATAGAGACCCTCAGCGGTGTTGCCTGTTGTGGTTGTTGTCGTCGTGAGATTCCAAATTTTGTTTAATAGACAACAATGTTCGTGCATCGGAACGGCAAAAAGAAATGCTCGATGTCCACCAACAAGAACGTTTCGACCCGTTGATCTGCGTTTGAATTGGCAGTTGGAGCTACTTATTCATGTCATTTGGACCGTTTGTGAGAACAGAACAGAGACAACGAAGGGTTCAAGTGTGTCATGTACAATTGGACCCCTCTCAACTTTGGGCATATTCATTTTTAATGCCATTGATTACAAATGTTGACATTTAGTTAATTTAATACATTTATCTTAATTGTGTCATTATTCAATAATAATAATAATACCACCATTGCACTTATTGCTCAATTGACAAGTGTTGTTTAATATTTGGTTTTCATGAATAAATTTATTTTATAAACATTGAGTAAAATTAGTTTTCTTATGCTTATCATTTTGTTTATTAGACTTCATAAATTATTCGCATAGGGTATGAATCCGCGTAACACCACTCGGTCTATTACTTACATACTAAACTAATATTGATTTTTAAAGAATATATTTAATATGCGCCACTCAACATATTGATTATTTTATTCATTACTCCACTACCCATTATTAACTGACATCATGATTTAACCATATAGAGTGTAATATTAGTCCAGAAATAAACTTAAAACAACCCAGAAATTCGTTCTTTTACAAGCAGTAGCATAGTACAGATATGGGGTTTTGCACAACACAATCTCTACAAGCCTTGCACAACACTTTCTCTACAAGTATTCCCTAGCACAGGAGGACTGGAAAGGACGCACCTGTTATCGTGCCCACGGTAAATGTTGGGTAGCCAAGTGCGGAGCGGATTTGCTTGGAGCCTTCAATAGTAACTATCTCCTCATCCGCGTGAAGAGTTCGGAGGGAGGTCTTCCAACTCCTGAACCGCCACCAAATGCGGAGAACCCACCGCTACCCTGCTGCTTGTTAAAAGCTCCAAATCCACCGCCTATACGTTTTGCAGAACGTAACAAGTTAAAACTACACTAAACGTACTCCAACCAATATCATAATATAAACATGAATACTTTTGTAACACCAGGGGCCTCTAAACAATAAATCCATAAAGAGAGGTGTCTACTATTATCTATGCAACCGCAAGGTCCAAATGACATAGGTCCCAAATAGCAAGAGCCTTCAACAGCTAATTATTTTGCACGGCTGTCCATTTATCTTGCGAGACTACATTTCCTCAAGATTAATACTATCCAACATATAACTTGAGAATAGAATTTTTCTTTAGATGATTAATTATGTGGAAATTTACCTGATATGGCACCAGCCATTGTAGAAGACGCAAAACCAGCTCCGGCACTAGCAGCAGCAGCAGCAAATCCGCCTCCAGTAGTCGCTGCAGCAGTGAATCTGCTTCTAGAAGTCGCTGCAGCAGCGAATCCTCCCCCGGCCCTGCCAGCAGCAGCCGCAAAACCACCACCACCACCACCTGTGGCCAGATTTGCAAATCCACCACCTGAAGAAGCAGAAGCAAATCCACCTCCAAAACCACCAGCAGAAACACCCATGAAACCACCGCCAAAGCCACTTGCAGATGCCGCATTGCTTACTGGTAAACCAGCCCGAAGCTGCCTAGACTCTCCAAAACTACCAAGTACTGAGCCTAGTGCTTGCTGGCCAGTTCCTATATGTGCTGGCTGACCAAATGCTGGCAGACCAAATCCAGGCCCACCAGAACCTTGAGCAGGAATCCCAGAGCTAAATAAACCAGAAAAGCTAACAGTTGTTGGCTGCAAAGGTTCTGGAGACTGGGGTGATTGGAAATTAAAAGATGCAGCGAGAAACAGATCGCCACTGGAAGCAGTCGTCACATATGGAGAGGTAGGAAAACTTGTACTTTTGTTGCTTCCTGCTACACCAAATGGATTTGATTTTGGAGTTGTTGAATTTGCAGTTGACCCAATCCCAAACCCACCAAGGTTCCCGAAAGCCAAGTCAGTTGTTTGCTCTGTCTCAGAGGCTTCCTCCTCCATTTCCTCCTCATGTGAAGAATCTGAAATGACATTTTTGGCACTGCCAACAATCACTTCACTTAATAGTGCAACCGATGATAGAGCTTCAGTTGGGGAAGGCTCTGACTCGATAACCGATGTAACAGCGGATGAACTTTCGGATGAGCCACCTAAATCAATCTGACTCCCAGATTTTACATTGCTTGACAGTTCAGTTGTTGCAGATGATGCCGAAGGTCCAAGTTTCAAATCCGGTGCGGGCACTGCCAACCCAGGCTGTGAAGCTGAAGCCTGTATCTTAACATCCTTTTCAGTTTTCGATGGCATATTGGCAACTGAAATCTGTGCCTGGGAAAAACTGTGTATCTTTGGGTGGGACATAGCAAAGGAAGTAGGAGACAATGTTGTCAGAGACTCCGTCTTGATAATACTTGAAGAAGGGGATACAGATGAAAGATTGGTCTCATGACTCCACGAAGGTAATGTGGGAGGGAAATTCAGGGGTGCAGGTATTGAATTCCGAGGCGGTGACACTTCATGCTTTGCAGCCAAGCTAGCTCCAGAATTGGAAGGAGTCTCAGGGAATGAGATTGATGAACTTGGTTTTGACCCAAAAGATGAAAGTGCTTGTAAATTATCAGTTGAAAGCAATGATGAACCAAAAACTGATTGGAATGAGGTAGAAGTTGACAGAGCATCATTGGGTAGGCTTGGTTTCTGAGAACTTTTAGTGAATAAACCTTTCTCTGATACATTTGGACCTGAACTAAAAGAAGATGTAAGAGTCACAAGAATTTTGGAGTCGAACAAAGGAGTCTCAGACACTACCTGAGTACTCTTCTGATCCCAGGTCGTTGACTTGGTAAACCCAATTTTAGAGCGATCTAAACCCTCATTGGAATCAGACGGTGGTGTTGATTGCTCATGCGACTGAGGACTGACATATTGTTTGTTTAACAATGACCGATTTGCACTCCCCTTTTCAGAATCATCTTTTAGAATCCTTTTTACAGTTGTTTTGGGAGGATCAGAGCTAGTCCAAGTCTGCATTTAGTTGTGAAAAGTGATGAGTCATTAACTAAATCTCGAAATAACATTTTAACAGGAAGAGAAAAGGAAAAGAAAACAGACAAGTTTGTTGAATACTTGAATAAATGCATTTAACTTATAAAAGTATCACAGGAAGACTACATATCCCCATCTCTCCTTTTCTCCAGATCGTATGAGAAACCAATGCAAATTGATGCCCTAACATTGGCACTTCATACATAGAATAGCTTGACTTTGTTTGCAAGGGTCATAGTTACCTATTTGACTGATCATTTTTGCCTATTAGCATAAGACATTAAGCACAGAAAAAATATACAGTATCCCATCAATTTACCAAAACCTTTTTACGACATGTAAAACACGCCTACTTGGCTGCCGTAACAATTTCTAGTTTTCATATCAACAATTATAACAGGGCAATCTTAATTTTCATACCATCTATAAGATTAAAAAAAAAACCATCTCTAGTTTTCTTATATGAAATTAGGTCAAAAGTTATTACAGTTTCAAAAATAAGCTTGTGGACCTGTGCAAGGCCCACATGATTGAAGAAAGAAAAAAGTGTAGGTAATGATGCACATTCTAACATACTCTTACGGTGGTACGTCCATGTGTGTACATAGTTTTGTGTGTGCTCGTGGGCACTGTATTGTGAGCTCGGAAATGGTTAAGCCAGAGTAGTAGGGGCATACATACCCCACATAGATAAGTCTCATCCCTGCTATCCTCAAAAAGAGGCGAGTAAGATGCAGGATCATACATTGAGCCTCCAACAACATCATCACAACCAGAGGGAGGTTGAGTTACTGGAGTGGCAGGATTGAGAAAACTATTTCTCAACTCTGCATCTGTATCTTTCGAACCTGAATGATCTATGTAAGAAACACCCAGTCGGTAAATCTGTATCCATAACAAAGATGATAATAACCTCACTGAAAATCCAATAATTTGCATGGCAAGGGTCAGCTTCAACAAATGTCTAACAATGGTTCCATAAAATTCTGACGGAATGTGCCTGTCACGTGATAACAATTTGTTACAGTTGAAATACAATGATCATTGATAGAGTAAGTCGCTGATATTACTGAAAAAAACAAAATGGGATTCAGTACATGCAAACACCACAAATAGAGGTAGCAAGGGCCAACAAGTAACACCCCTCCAATGGAAAACCAAAGCATATCCCAGACATACAACAATAAAAGAGGCCACACATGCAACAACCAAAAGCTACATAGCAATCCTAGACAAGCGTCAAACCAACTTCAACATCAAGCTTAAGATCTTACATAACATGAAGACATAATACTATATATGGTATTATCTTGGGTTTTTACCCCGGGATGCTTTGTCTGCACTGCACTAACTTAAGCAAACTAAACAAACTGCTAATTGTCTCCAGAGGAATTTACATAGGATTGCCAGCATGTATAGCAACATTTTGGGACCTAAAATTGTGAATCTGAAAAAAAGCGCTGCAATATGCATAACTGAGTCTTCTGGTGTGAAAGGGATCAATGAATGAATGCTAGAGGGTCTGAACTAAAATATTTCAAAAACAATAACGGGACTCGATTGCAGAAAGTTGATCCAAGCAAAGAAAACATAAGAAACAGAATAAGAGCCCCCCAAGGACCCTATCATGGATACATAGACACAACATAATCATAACAAAGTGAGAGCCGAACTAACAAATAACTAAATGAGGGTCCATGGATGTGATGAACTCTTCACCGGGAATAGTATAAATAGGAGTTATTATTCTATAATTCCCACCCCCTTCAGAAAAAAAAAAAATGTAGCTTCAGCAGGGAAAAGGAAGAAATAACAAACCTCGTGCCTCCTTTCAATTATACATAATATGGGATAGCTGCTGCTGCTGGATTGAAACTAGTCTTAACAAAAAGAAGTTAATAGGAAGAGAAAGCGTGATTGATACCAGATATCATGGGAGAAAAGGAAGAACCAGGAAATGTCGAGGAAAATGGAGCAGACGAGGAGGACGCCGTAGGTACTGGCGAGGATCAGGTTGGTGCTCTCGATGGCGACGAGGGCGAACAATGACATTCCCAAATTGTGGAGCAAAACGCCGTTGTAGAGCGGGGCGAGGGATCCGATCAATGAGGACGCAATCTGAGCGTAGATGAGCTTGACGGCGAGCCACTGGAGCTTGTCATAGTCTCGAATCCAGGCCTTAACCGCGCTGCACCTCAATCCACAACGCATAATTCGCCCTAATAATAATCTACAATCTACTATCTATCCCTAATCTACGATTGTACTACAATTCTTCTCAGGCAATTCTTCTCAGGAATGCAGTGAAGAAGGTGGTGGTGGTGGGAGCGAGTCCGAGTCCGAGTCGGAGGCGAGTCGAGTCCCGGCGGCACTGAGTTCGTCCACATCCAAACTCGACAGTGACAGATCCTCATCATCATTATTATTATTATTATTGAATTAGTAAAATAAAAATAAGATTATAATATTAACAAATAAATAAGAAATAATTTTTTTTTTAAAAAAACAGATAGAAGAGACATGAAAAACTATTTATATTGATAGAGGAAGGAGAATGAAAACGGAAAGAAATTATCAGTACGTGGGAGATGGGAGAGAATAAAATTAGACTCCTTATGCGCTTTACAGCTAATGTAAATATAAAAGTTATAATTATATTATTAATAAGGCTAAAATTTACACTTTTAACCCTATAAGTTAGGCTAATCGGTACATTTGGTTCTATATGTTTACTTGTAGAATATTTGATCCTGTATATTTCAGTTTTTTGACACATTTGATCGTAATATGACAGATTTAGTTCTCGGATCTAACAATTTTATTTTGGTCTTGTAGTAACAAATTTGTTCTTTTATTTTTGCAATAGTGGTTCGGACCCTATTTGTCAATCCAATTGAGAATTGTCAGCGATACGTGAGAGGTATATGGTGCAACTTTCGGTCCTCAAGTCACAAATTTGGTTATTTATTTCTTTCAATAGTGATCCACACCCAATTTTTTAGTCTAATTGAGAGTATTCAGCAACACGTGAGAGGCATGTATTGTAATTAACACTATTACTCTTCCACATATTAGGGGGTCTTCTCATATATAAAAAAAAAGCGACACACCCGCACCAATTACACCTCCATATTTTAGAAATATACATATATATATATATATAACACATAACAAAGGAAATTCATATAATTTTTTGTCAAAGAAAAAAAAAAGTGAAAATAATGTAAGCAAATGCACAAATCCTATAATTTTCGTAAGAGTGGAACCTCCTCCCAAGATTACTGTCCATCCAAGAGTACCTCATTGGGCATCTTCTTCCACATTTGCAAGGCATAGCTCCTAAAAGAAATTGCCTCTTATTTCATACAAATTCCTAAACCTTTAGTTCGAATATAGGTGCATTTGGTTTTGATGAGCTCAATTTTAACAACAATAACTTCAATTTTCAAAAATTAACTTATGGCAGTTAGGGTTTTTGAAAAGGGGAAATTTTGTGAATTAGTGGTCCTCTCTCATTTTCTTTTATTATTAGAAGGGTTAATCTTTTTTATCATTACTAATTGTACCGCGTGCACTCACATGCCATCGAAGATGCTCAATTGGATCGAAAAATTGGGTGAAAATTAATATTACAAAAATAAAGGATCGAATTTGTTACTACATGACTAAAATTGCACCACGTGCCAGCCCTATTAGTCTGACGTGACTGCATTAATATTGGTTTGAATGTTTAATCAAATTTTCAAATTTTTTATTGAATTTAAGTTTGATCTTGATGTATCTAGATATTTTATTTTTGGTGAAATCAGCTTGTGATTGCTGAAGGGTTTTCTGTGGGGGCCCACTCCTTTATTAATGAATCAAATAGAATCATTACGATAAGTTTGCAAAATACATGAGTAAGGAAAATAAACAAAAAACCTAGGTACCCAAGAAAATGTAAAGGAGGAATACTAATCCCTCCATAAATAAAATAGAAAACAAAATAAAGCATAAAGGAGTATTGGTCCTTTACTCATTTACAATCCAACAAATAATCTAAGGAAATCTTATTTAAAAATAAGTAAAATGAAAATGAGAGCCTACTCGAAAATAATATGGTTTTAGCTATAGACTTTGATAAAGAGTTCACTTGAATGAAATGTTTTTTTAAAAGGAAAAGTACTTATTATTTGAAAAAAAATACTTCAAAGTTAAAAAAAATCAAAAACAAAAAAAAAATTGGATGGACTTTTAGAAAAAAGCAGAAATCAGAAAAAAAAATTCAAAAATATTTTTTTTAGAAGCTACTTAAAGTAGCTTCAAACAAAAGTACATTTCAAAATACTTTTAATTAGTGTATTCAATCAAAAAATTACTTAACTTAAAAAAAATATTATTATAAAAAGTACGATTTAAAAAGTTTTTTTTAAAATACATCCAACCGGGCCCAAGGTTTGAGAAGTTGAAATCTGTCAAATCCAGCCCAATTAAACAAGATTGCCCGTTATGAGATTTGGGTTCGAATTTTTACATCCGCTCCACCCGACCCGTTTATAATTTTACTATCTAGCAATTGCATATACATATATATATATATATATCTATATACATATAACAAAAGCTCGGCACATACATGCCTACATAGATTGATTCATTTTATTGAACATATACACACATATATATATATACACACACACAAACACAGCTCGAAGGAGAAGAAGAAGATCGAGAAATGGGAGAAGAAGAGGCAGCTCCTGCTACGTCGTCTCTGCCGCCGCCGCCAACGTCGACGGCGGCGTGGCGCACATACATATCGGAAGAGCTTCCCCGGAGCGTCCAAGAGTCCGCCGACTCCGCCATTCGCTCCGCCCGCTCACTCCACCAATCCTCCTCCACGCATCTCCGCTCTGTCCAGGTCGGATATCATATCCCCATCCTCATTTTTTTTTTCTTACCATTCGATTCATCTCTTGATTTCGTTCTATATCCATTAATCTCCTTTTTGCAGGATTTCATACCCCAAATCGGAGCTCGATACAGATACTACGAAGAGGCTTTCGTCCAAAAGGTTAAAGGTGCTTCTACCCTCATTTCCTTTTTAATTGTTTTTTACTTTTTGGAATTATTCTCAAGCTGTCCATATTTTGCCCAAAATTTTGCAGATCATGCTTGCAAATGTCAATTGTTTCCATATTGTTTTATAATCTTTGGTGTTCATTAATCTTTTCAATTGGGTTATCCTTTTTTTTTCCACTACAGATGAGTTGGTGAACTTAAGAGAACAACCAGCTCTTGCGGGTGGAGTTGCTGTGACTGCTTGCCTCCTCCTTATGCGTGGTATGCCTTCAACTCAATTCTATGCAAAAATTTATATGGATATACAATTTCACCAAACATGAGCCTTGAACAGACTAGATCAGTTATGGCTTCTTACAGGATTTCTGCATTAGACAATACTTGTCCAACTAGCACCCATTTTCCGGTGTTATTGGACTTCCCAGATTATACTCCATACCACATCTTAGAACTGCAATTTTGGTGCCAAGAGTCCAATGGTGCAGCTATATCTTTTACATTTTTCTTTATAGATGTGTTCAATCAACTATATTCTACTATGATAAGCAATCAGTTTTGGGCATTTATTATGAGAAAATATGACATTGTAAAAAAGGACTTCTGGCTAAGGTGGCGTTTAAATTAAAGTTTCCTCTTTTTGATTTGTTTTGAAATTCTTACTTGAATCTTATGTATCATATCTATATATCACAGATAATGATAGAGCTTTTCAGTTAACATAAGTAAATTGATCAAAGACTAGAAAATTTTTACATAAGTAATGCAACTGTAATGTTTTCCAAGTCACTTAAATTCCTATCTTAGCATACAGCATTGGTTTAAGGTTATTCGTAATTTACTTACACCATAAGAATATTTGACAGGTCACACTTGAACTTCTGACCCATCTACTTCTCCTTGCACTGTGTTGGTTCCATGTTGGTTTGGATGCATGAGTCCTATAATGAGATATGATGCTATTGTTATTTCATTACTCTAAGTCTTTTGAAAAAGTTGAAGGTGTAAATTCTAACATAATCTGTGATTTAGGCTGAATGCTATAGTGCACATCATTATCTTTTGCATCCTCAATGTTATCTAAAGTTATAATATCATTTGGTTGGACCTAACAGCAGCCGGTGAACTTTCAACAAATTGATTGGTTTTACGATGAAGTTTCCAGCGCAATTTTTGGCTGAAAAATTGGTCAACTTCTGTTTCTTCATGCATACGTTTACACATGGCGCCCACATATATGTTGATTTTTTCTGCAACTGTGCTTTTAGGATCATTTCATAAAAATCCTGTTTATTTTCTTAGAGCCCATAAAGCTTTTAGCCCAATCTTTTTGTGTGCTATTTTGGCTTGTTTAATTGGTGACCTGTTCGAACTGTTCATCAGAGTAGATCACGTATAGTGCACCATTTAGTTATTATACTTGTAACCAGAAAATACTTCTATGATTTTGGTGTTTTATTCAGACAAACATTACACATATATATACTAATACAATAGGTCTAACTAAGGACAATAATCCTTTTGACTTCCATTAATAAAGCCTATAATTATGCCACTAAACAAGCCTAGAATTATGCCACTAATAAAGCTGACTTCCACTAAACAAGCCTAGAATTATGCCACTAATAAAGCTGTCTTCCACTAATAAAGACAACTTGTAACACTCCCCCTCAAGCTGGAGCATAGATGTTAATCATGCCCAGCTTGTTACAAAGGTATTCAACTCGAATTCCATTTAAGGCTTTTGTGAATATATCCCCTAGTTGCTCTCCTGTCTTTATATAGCCCGTGGAGATGAAGTTCTCTTGGATCTTCTCACGGATAAAGGGGCAGTCGACCTCGATATGTTTGGTCCTTTCATGATACACCGGATTTGAAGCAATGTGAAGAGCAGCTTGATTGTCACACCAAAGTTTTGCTGGTAATATTGGCTTTAAGCCCACTTCAGCTAGAAGATGATGTATCCACAAAACTTCACATGTAGATTGTGCCATAGCTTTATACTCGGATTCTGCACTTGATCTGGACACAACGTTCTGTTTTTACTTTTCCATGACACCAGATTCCCACCGACAAAGACACAATAACCTGTGGTGGATCTTCTATCAACTTTTGAACCAGCCCAATCAGCATCCACAAAACACTCAATGCGAGTGTGCCCATGATTGGTATATAGTATGCCAAGTCCAGGAGCTCCCTTCAAGTAACATAAAATATGTTCTAGTGCTGCCCAATGTTTAATTGTAGGGGTGGACATAAATTGGCTGACTACACTGACGGCATATGCAATGTCCGGACGAGTTACAGTAAGGTAGTTCAGTTTCCCAACTAGTCTCCTGTATCTATCTGGATCATCGAAGGAATCGCCATCTTCTTTCATAAGATGTTCATTAGGATTCATTGGAGTGCTACTCGGCTTGGCTCCCAACTTTCCTGTTTCTCCAAGTAAGTCTAGTACGTACTTTCTCTGGGACAAGAAAATCCCTTTCTTGCTTCTCATCACTTCAACTCTCAAGAAGTATTTTAGCTGGCCCAAGTCTTTTGTATGAAACCGAGTGTGCAAGAAAGTTTTGAGGGACGAAATTCCAGTATCATCATCTCCTGTGATGACAATATCATCAACATACACAACAAGAAGAATAATGCCAGCTGTAGAGTTTCTGTAAAACACCGAGTGATCACTCTTGCTTTTCTTTAACCCGAACTCTTGGACAACTTCGCTAAACTTTCCAAACCAAGCCCTAGGACTTTGTTTCAAGCCATACAAAGATTTCTTCAAACGACATACTTTCACAGACTCCCCCTGAGCAACGAACCCAGGTGGTTGCTCCATATAAACTTCTTCATGTAAATCCCCATGAAGAAATGCATTCTTGATGTCTAACTGATATAAGGGCCAGTTGTGAGAGGCTGCCAAGGAGATGAAGAGTCGAACAGAGGTGAGTTTGGCCACTGGAGAAAATGTATCGGAGTAATCTACCCCATAAGTTTGAGCATATCCTTTAGCTACAAGCCTAGCTTTTAGTCTCGCCAAAGATCCATCTGGATTGACTTTAACTGCAAACACCCATTTGCACCCCACAACTTTCTTTGCTTCAGGTAAATTCACCAAATCCCAAGTGTTATTTTCATCCAACGCTAGGATCTCCTCGAGCATTGCTTTAGACCACCCAGGGTGGCTCAAAGCCTCATTAATAGTCTTAGGCACAGAGATAGAATCTATAGAAGCAATTAAAGAGCTAGACAAGGGTGACAAGTGATTATATGAAATGAAATTGGCAATAGGATAAGTAGATTTAGGAAGGGTACACTGACGTTTACCTTTACGAAGACTAATAGGGAGATCAAGATCATTTTGAGTAGGATCCGATGACAAAGGAGCTGGTACAGGACATGTATCTTTGGTCTCTTGTCGCCTGGTGTAAACCTGAACAATTGATGGTTTCGCTGGAACAGAAGGACCATTATCTGGTAATTGGTTACTTGAAACCATAGGAGTAATACCACCCGCAAAGTGTTCACCAGAACTATTCGGATGCACAAAAGTATAGATGGGCCAATCATCATCCTCCCTCTGACTTGGAGGCTTAGGGAAGAGTAAAAGAAAGGTGTGTTTTCCGAAAATACCACATCAGTTGAAACCAAGTATCTCTTGAGGTCAGGGGAATAACATCGATACCCCTTTTGAAGGCGAGAATATCCAAGAAAAACACACTTTAAAGCTTTTGGATCAAGCTTAGTAACTTGGGGTCGTACATCGCGCACATAACACGTGCTTCCAAATAGTCGAGGCTCCACTGGAAACAATGACTTATTCGGAAATAGTACATTGTATGGAACCTCTCCACTGAGTACCGTAGACGGCATACGATTGATCAAAAAACATGCTGTGGATACAACGTCAGCCCAAAACGGCTTAGGAACCTTCGTCTGAAACATAAGAGCGCGAGCTGTTTCAAGTAAATGTCTATTCTTCCTTTCGGCAACTCCATTCTGAGAAGGTGTATCAACACAAGAAGACTAGTGAAGAATTCCATGTTGAGTCATGTATTGCTGGAATGAATCTGACATGTACTCTTTAGCATTGTCACTTCTTAGGATTCACACAGAGATGTTAAATTGAGTCTTAATTTCAGCACAAAATGCACAAAAATGAGAGAAAATTTCAGATCGATTTTTCAAAAAATATATCCAAGTCATTTGCGAAAATCATCCACAAAAGTAACAAAGTACTTAAATCCAAATTTTGACTCAACAGGACAAGGACCCCATACATCAGAATGTACTAACTCAAACGCAGAACTAACTCTTTTATTTGGTCTAACACCTAACGACTTACGATGGTGTTTCGCAAACTGACACGATTCACAATCTAATGAAGAAACGTCACAAAATTGAGGACACAATTTTTTTAACATTGGTAGAGAAGGATGTCCCAGCCGACAATGTACTTCAAATGGAGAGACAATACCAGGGCACACAACAGACCGTGGTACCCATGCATCAAGAACATAAAGACCATCAGATACATGTCCTTTACCAATAATCTGCTTCGTCATAAGATCCTGAAAAAGGCAATGGTCAGGGAAAAATGAGACACAACAGTTAAGATCTTTGGTAAGCCGACTCACAGAAATTAAATTAAAGGCAAGATTTGGTTAACTGAGCACAGAAGGCAAGGTAATAGATGAGGTAGGCTTAACAGTGCCAGATCCTACAATACTATAGGTGGACCCATCAGCTATAGTTACGGGGGAAGGTGATTTGTGAGATTGAAAGCTGCAGAAGATGTTGGGATTACCTGTCATGTGGTCTGTAGCACCCGAATCAATGACCCATTTGTTTGAAGATGAGACAAGGCAAGTTTTACCTGACTCGGCAAGAGCGATAGCTGGGGTGGCCTCTTTCACAGATTTTTGATATTGACAGAATCTCGCATATTCATCTGCTGAAATAACAACATTAGCAGTGGATGGACTAGGAATAGAAACAACATTAGCAGTTAGGGATCTTTGGTTGCGATTTGGCGGTCGTTTGCAAAACCTCTTGGTATGGCCTGGTTCATGACAATTGTAACAAATGATGGTGTGGGCAACATTGTTTCGGTTGTTGTCAACATTCTTATTTTCTCCTCCCCTGTTGTATGGCCTTCTTCCATTATCATTGCCTCCTCCTTTGGCAACAAGAATATTGGTCTGCTGACGAGATGACGTGCTTTCTGTATGTAGTACCCTACTGAAACCCTCCTGAAGAGTAGTGATATCAGAACTGGAGAGGATTTGAGATTTGGCAGTCTCAAACTCCGAAGGGAGGCCAGCCAAAAAACTCATTATCGCCATTTGTTCCCTCTGTGCTTGTTGTACCTTCATGTCGGTACTAAAAGGCAAAAGCATGTTTAATTCTTCATAAGTCTTCTTAAAATCCATAAAGTAGGTTGTGAGTGACCTGGCATCCTTCTCAGCACGATAAAAAGCCCTACAAACCTCGTAAATACGAGACACATTCCCTTTGCCAGAATACAAGAACTCCAAATAATCCATAAATTCCTTAACGTACTCACAATGATTAATTAAACTCATTACTTCACAATCAATAGAGTTTCGAATTTGCAAGAATAAACGTGCGTCATCCCTTAACCAAACTTGTTTAGTTTCATCTTTAGGGGGTTCTTCAGTCAAGTGGTCATCTTTGTCAACACTACGTAAATAAACTCATATCGTCTTACTCCATGCCAAATAATTAGAGCCATTTAATTTTTGCTCAGTAATTTTTGACATCGCCGGAACAATCTCATTAATAAATCCCTTGTTTTCACTCATGTTGACTGACTAATTAGACTTTATTACCAACACGGTACAGTAATAACCCAAATATTATCCAAAAAACACAGATTTGCAAGTTTGACTGTAAATACCTCAGTACAATCGAACAACAGATCTGATTCGGTCACTGTACAGCTATCAAACAACTGCACCTATACCAGAAACGTACCGGAAACGTCGAGTCGAAGCCGGAAAGTCACGGACAGCCGCCTGCCGCCTCCACACGCGCCCTCACGCGCCGGCGCATGAGATTCTTCCGAAAGCTCTGGACGGCGCGTGAGCCTCACGCGCTGCTCGTCTGGTTGCCGGAAAACCACCGGCCGGCCGGAAATCGCCCTCCGCCGCCGTCTGTGGTGGCTGTGAGAAACAACGGGCACCCTAAGGGTAACCCACGCCCACTGTTGTTTCTAGACCACAAACCCTAGAATTTTTCCTTGTGGCTCTGATACCATGTAACCAGAAAATACTTCTATGATTTTGGTGTTTTATTCAGACAAACATTACACATATATATACTAATACAATAGGTCTAACTAAGGACAATAATCCTTTTGACTTCCACTAATAAAGCCTATAATTATGCCACTAAACAAGCCTAGAATTATGCCACTAATAAAGCTGACTTCCACTAAACAAGCCTAGAATTATGCCACTAATAAAGCTGTCTTCCACTAATAAAGACAACTTGTAACAATACTGTTGAGCGAGAATTCTCTCACTTCATGTGCACAAAAAAAATGGGAAAAAGAAAAGGAATATAAGAGGAATGATGCAAGATGATTGAGACATTATGCACGACACAGAGTCATATCAGCAATAACGGAATATTTGAGGTTATTTATGAGTTGGCTTAGGTTTTCCAAATCAGTTTGTGAACTTTTATTTGAATAAATATCGCACTTTTGATCAGTGATAGACAGTCTTTGTTCCATGCATTTTTGTATAACCTTGCTCATTTGTTTGAAATTAGTAATGATTTATTTTGCCTGTGATCTGCAGGGCCTAGAAGATTTTTGTTTCGTCAAACATTGGGTCGACTTCAGAGTGAGGAGGTATACCAATATCTCAACCAAATGTGTTGCATTTTATGAATATAGAGGAACTGGAACTAATATAAAACTTTTGCCTAAACTCTGAAGGCTTGAATTTCTTCATAGTCGGGATAATGTTTGTGATAATTATCGCGGAATGTGCTGAGCACACTTTAAAATTGTGGGTGTATGCAGGCACAGTTTGTTAGAGCTGAAAGGAATGTCAAAGCGTTGACCATATCTGTTGACTTAATGAAGAAGGAGAGCAAAAAATTGATTGAAAGATCTGCACTTGCTGAAAAAGACATGAAACGTGGCCATTCTGACCTCATGTAGGATACTATTTGTAGCTCTTTGGTGCATACTAGGATTAATCTTTTCATTCTATGCACCTCATATTTGAAATGATATGCAGGAATGCTGGAACTCAGATTCAAAGCCTTGCAAGTTCAGTTTATAAGGCAGAAGCTAAAGCTGCTGGTTTGTCCATAATATTTTACTCTTTTGGCCTCTCTAGTTTGTTTGTTTTTCCTTTTTCATTTGTATATTTTTCAGAAGTTAAGATAAAGTATCGTCATGAACCCAATTCGATTGCTTTTCCGGAATTTGAGTATACCTTTCTCTTGAAGTATTTCATCTGTTTGTCTAGGAGAACAAAGACCAGCTTTTTTATATGATAATCAAGTCATATTTTCAGTTGTACTTGTCTTAAACTTCAAGGTGAAAGTTAAAACTTTATTGAACAAAGTGTTACAGAGTTGTAACATGTCATGCCAGCTAGGTGGAGCCCTAGAAAGAAGAATAAAACAAAGATGAAGCTACCCACAAATATCCATTTCACTTATCAACAAATAGGCCAAAAAAACTTCCATTCTGCACAAAGCCGAAGGTTTGTTGGTTGATGAGCAAATTTAGATACTTTATTGGTTGTTATAAGTCTGCAGCAGATGACAATAAAAATAATATTCTGAAGGGGCCACATACATCCATGTTAGGGATTGCAACAGGACGGCTTTGGTTTTTTATTTCCTTTGGTTGTCGGCTGATCTGACCTTTTAAATGTCATCTTAGAGAGAGGAAGTATGTATAATTTTACCATGCATCGTACACCAGCTATAGCAGTATAGAATTGTAATTGAACTAAACCAAGCCTTGTTTTGACTTTCCATGTTTGGTCGCCTAGGTGGTTCAAGCTCTGCTTGAGCTTACTGTGAACTCTCAAAAGTAAATTACTAGACTGGAGGTTATGTATGATGCAACATTACAGATATACTTGACATCATATACTTCGTTTATGCACCCAAACCTTGCTCCTCATAACTTTATTTTATTTCTGGTGTTGTATGTTTCTCTTATATGCTCTGCTTAGATTTGATGGATCTGCTGCGAGAAATTCCCGGCAGGGAGGCTCTGAAGCTGCGAGCAGATGTAAGCCCTTAAATGCTGAACATTATTGTACATGTTTCTCAATCTATTTTATACTCTTCTCTGCAATCTTTTATACATGGAAACACTTACAATTCTTACGATCACTTATTTAACCAGGTTGCTTCTATGGCGTCACATCTGCGCCAGCAGAGATTGGCAATGGATAAAAGAATCTTGACGATATCTGAATTAGGTGTTTCTGTGTAACTGTTTCGACCTGGTTTCTTTAATTGAAGAGATCACTTTTGTTCTTGCTCATTCAAAAAGAGCATCGTCCAATAATTTATGTGAAGACCCTTTTTGTAAAATGCAGCGGTTATCGCCATAGACATGTCGATTTCACTAGTACGTGCTAGATGAGAGAGAGAGTATATATTGAAGCCTGATTTATCTTTATGATCTCATGATCAATCTTGATAGGTGGGATCCTTGATAGAGACCTTAAGTGGTTTTTTGCTGTTTTTCATTTTTTGTTTTTTTTTTTGCCTGTGGTTGTCGTCGTCGGGAGATTTCAAATTTTGTTTAATAGAACAAAAGTGTCCGCGCATTGGAATGGCAGAAGCCAAAAAGAAATGCTCGATGTCACCTAAAAGAACGTTTCGACCCTTTGATCTACGTTTGAATCTGCAGTTGAAGCTGCTTATTCATGTCGTTTTGTGCTCTAATCTATGTAATTCATGTCATTTTTGCCTTTTGTGATGACAAAACAGAGACAACGAAGGGTTCAAGTGTGTCATGTATGCTTATATGTAGCTTAATTAAGTACAAAATTTTGAATATTATTCAGCGAAGAATATCCAGCACCAGCAAAATAAAAGAATCTTTGGAGTGCTAGTATCAGCTATCTAGCAGATGTCGTTTAGCTTAATGAAATCTCATGTCACCTATTAAAGTTGGATGACGAATACTAATATAACGTATGCTCTGATTTAATGCCATTGATTACAAATGTTGACATTTAGTTAATTTAATACATTTATCTTTTTGTTTGTTTCTTAACTACTCATTCTTAATTGATATCACTATTCAAATAATAATAATAACATTATTGCACTTATTACTCAATTATCAAGTATTGTTTAATATTTGTTTTTCATGAATAAATTTAATACATAACATTGATTAAAATTAGTTTTCATATGCTTATCTTCTTGTTTATTGCTCATCTTAATTGGTTATGAATCTACGCAACACCACCCATTTATTACTAACATACTAACCTAATATCGGATCTTTAAAGAATGTATTTAATATGTGCCATTCAACATATTGGTCATTTTATTCATTACTCCGCTACCCATTATTAACTGACATCATGATTTAACCATGTAGTGTAATATTAGTCCAGAAAGAAACTTAAAACAACCCAGAAATTCGTCCTTTTACTAGTAGCATAGAAGTACAGATTAGGTTTTTGCACAACACTTGCTCTACAAGCCTTCCCTAGTAAGAGAGGACCGGGAAGGACGCACCTCTAGTGTACCAGATATCATGCCCACAGTAATCGCTAGGTAGCCAAGTGCAGAGCGGATTTGCTCCGAGCCCTTCAATGGAAACTATCTCCTCATCTGCGTGAAGCGTTCGGAGGGAGGTCTTCCAACTCCTGAACCGCCGCCAAATGCAGAGAACCCACCACTACCCTGCTGGTTGTTAAAAGCTTCAAATCCGCCACCTTTATGTTTTGCAGAACATAATAAGTTAAAAACTGTGCAAAACGTACTCCAACAAATATCATAATAGAATCATGAATATACTTTTGCAAAACCGGAGGCCTTTGAACAATAAAAATCCATAAAGGGAGGTGTCTACTATTATCTATGCAGCTGCAAGGTTCAAATAACATAGGTCCCAAATAGCAAGAGCGTTCAACAGCTAATTATTTTGCATGGCTGTCAATTTATCTTGTAAGACTACATTTCCTCAAGATTTAAAATATCTAATATATAACTTGAAAATAAAACTTTTCTTTAGATGACTAATTATGTGGAAATTTACCTGATATGGTACCAGCCGTTGCAGAAGACGCAAAACCAGCTCCGGCACTAGCAGCAGCAGCAAATCCGGCACCAGAAGTCGCTGCAGCAGCGAATCCTCCCCCAGCCCTTCCAGCAGCAGCAGCAAAACCACCACCACCACCACCACCACCTGTGGCCAGATTTGCAAATCCACCACCCGAAGAAGCAGAAGCAAATCCACCTCCAAAACCACCAGCAGAAACGCCCATGAAACCATTTCCAAAGCCATCTGCAGATGCCACATTGCTTACTGGTAAACCAGCCCCAAGCTGCCTAGACTGTCCAAAACTACCAAGTACTGAGCCCAGTGCCTGCTGACCAGCTCCTATATGTGGCGGCTGGCCAAATCCAGGCCCACCAGAACCTTGAGCAGGAATCCCAGAGCTAAATCCACCAGAAAAGCTAACAGTTGTTGGCTGCAAAGGGTCTGGAGACTGGGGTGATTGGAAGTTAAAAGATGCAGGTCGAAACAGCTCGCCACTGGAAGCAGTCGTCATATATGGAGAAGTAGGAAAAGTTGTACTTTTGTTGTTGCCTGCTACACCAAATGGATTTGATTTTGGATTGGTTGAATTTGCGGTTGAACCAATTCCAAACCCACCAAGGTTACCTAATGCCAACTCAGTTGTTTGCTCTATCTCAGGGGCTTCCTCCTCCATTTCCTCCTCATGGGAAGAATCTGAAAAGTCATTTTTCACACTGCCACCAATCACTTCGCTTGATAGCACAACTGGTGATACAGCTTCAGTTGAGGAAGGCTCCAACTCGATAACCGATGTAACAGCGGATGAACTTTCGGATGAGCCACCTAAATCAATCTGACTCCCAGAGTTTACATTGGTTGACAATTCAGTTGTTGCAGATGATGCCGAAGGTCCAAGTTTCAAATCTGGTGCAGACATTGCCAACCCAGGCTGTGAAGCTGAAGCCTGTATCTTAACATCCTTTTCAGTTTTCAATGGCATATCGGCAACCGAAGTCTGTGTCTGCGAAAAACTCTGTGTCTTTGGGTGGGGCGTTGCAAAGCAAGTAGGAGACAACGATGTCAGAGACTCTGTCTTGGTAATACTTGAAGAAGGGGATACATATGAAAGATTGGTCTCATGACCTGACGAAGGTAATGTAGGAGGGAAATTCAGGGCTGAAGGTACTGAATTCGGTGACACTTCGTGCTTTGCAGCCAAACTAGCTCCAGAATTGGAAGGAGTTTCAGGGAATGAGATTGATGAACTTGGTTTTGACCCAAAAGATGGAAGTGATTGTAAATTATTAGTTGAAAGCAATGATGAACCAAAAACTGATTGGAATGAGGTAGAAGTTGACAGAGCATCACTGGGCTGGCTTGGTTTCTGAGAACTTTTAGTGAATAAACTTTTCCCCGATACATTTGGACCTGAACTAAAAGAAGACGTAAGAGTGACAGGAATTTTGGAGTCGAACAAAGGAGTCTCAGACACTACCTGAGTACTCGTCTGATCCCAGGTTGTTGACTTGGTAAACCCAATTTTAACGCGATCTAAACCCTCATTGGAATCAGAAGGTGGTGTTGATTGCTCAAGCAATTGTGCGGACATTGATGGTAATGGATGGAAACTTGTATCAGACTGCTGGACAAATTTAGACTCACTTGCAGCAAAAGAACCATTCCTTCCAGAAGGTGGGCTGCTCTTTGACTTTGCATCAATTAGTTTGAAAGCTCCTAGTTCACTATTTTGAGTCATCCTTGTCTCCAATATGGATGGTGGCGGCAAGGCAGAAAAACTTTTTGTAGATGGAACTTGGATTCCACTATCTACAAGACCAGCAGTCTTTT